>JAPDFK010000231.1:0-77233 GCA_027569635.1 Lasiosphaeriaceae sp. G1095 | reverse complement strand
CCACCTCGAACCGGCATTGCCACACATTGCCACCCCCCCACCCCCCCCCGCCCCCGCACCCCCCCCCCCCCCCCGCCAAACCCCCCCCCCCCCCCACCCCCCACACACCGCCCCCCCCCCCCCCCCCACCCCCCCACAACCCAACACCCCCCCCCCCCCCCCCCCCCCCCCCCCCCCGCGCGTCAACAAATCAACCTCTGAACGTCTCAGCCGTCCATCCTCGACCCGGGCCATCATGGCACCACCGACGCTCCTGCCGCTTCTGCGGCCATGCGTGCGCGGCGCATCATCCTCGTCCCTCCTCCTCGTCGTCCTCGCCGCCACCAAACGCACCCTCAGCACCTCGTCTCCGCGCCTGTACAAACAACAGCGCGTGCCTGGGTCCAGCATCAAGATCCCCTCGGTCACTGGTTCCGCGCCCGAGATCCCACCGTACCCGTTTGGGCCGAATCAGGTGTACCACCAGTCCAACACGGGCCTGTATGGCACGCAGCGGATCCGCTTCGGCAACAACGTGTCCAAGCAGAACGAGATCAAGACGCGGCGCAACTGGCGGCCCAACGTGCAGCACAAGCGGCTGTGGAGCGAGTCGCTGCGCATGTTTGTGCGCACGCGCCTGACCACGCGCGTGTTGCGGACCATTGACAAGGTCGGCGGGCTGGACGCCTACCTGCTGGGCATCAAGCCGTACCGGGTGCGCGAGCTGGGGCCCTGGGGGTGGCGGCTGCGGTGGCGCGTGATGCAGACGCCCATGATCCAGCAAAAGTTTGCCGCCGAGCGCGAGGCCCTGGGCTTGCCGCCGCGCGATGCGGGTGAGCAGGCCGTGCTGGGTGCCGAGGATGCCACTCTCTTGGAGGAGACGTCGCGGATGCTGGAGAACGACGAGGAGTTTACGATTGGCGAGGAGACCGAGTTTACGGCAGATAAGGCGGCGGCAGAGACAGAGACAGACACACTGGCAACAACGCCCGAGGTCCCTGTGGACGAGTTTATGAAGGAGCAGGCGTCACGGAAGGAAGTCTAGGTCGACAAACACACATATGCTGTCAACAAAAAAAGACTGTATCATATATCATCCCACGTACAAAGCCGCTCACTCGCGGGGGAAAAAGCATCAGGGCACGGCGATGCCTGTAACAACAATGGAATACTGGACGGTTTTCCTTTTCCAAAGCATAGGCATGGGAATAGCCCGCATGTTCAGACATGACTGATCTAGGTCAATGTACCCAATCTACAAGTGGCACGGTCGTTTGCCTGTAACAGGTCTATTCTCTATATTTTGGGCCATATACGGCAATAAATAGAGTGCTTCACAACGTTTGTATCGATGAATGTAATCCTCTGTCCATCCTCACCACCTTTACCACCTCCATCATCGTCTTCCTACATCGGGAATCGCCCGCTCAAAACCGCAAATCCCAGCCGATCTTGGGGCCCAAGATTGGCAACTCGTCAGCCACGCTTTGCACGTCCTTATCGCCTCGGCCGCTGACACAGATGACAATATCCTGGTCCTTCTTCATCGTCTTGGCCAGCTCAATGGCACCGTAGATGCCGTGGGCCGACTCGAGCGCGGGGATGATACCCTCCAGCTGGCTCATGAGGCGGAAGCCGATGAAAGCCTCGGCATCAGTCGCCGCCACAAACTTGGCGCGCTCCGAATCCTTCCACTGAGACAATTCAGGGCCCACGCCGGGGTAGTCCAGGCCGGCTGAGACAGAGTGCGTTTCGTCGATCTGGCCGTGCTCGTTCTGTAGGATGTAGGTGCGCACGCCGTGGAGGACGCCCTTGGTGCCGGCGGTCAGCGTAGCGCTGTGACGGGGGGTGTCCAAGCCATCACCGCCAGCCTCAACACCAAGCAGCTTGACGCTCGGGTCGTTGCTGAAGGGGTAGAACATGCCAACAGCATTGCTGCCACCACCAACACACGCAACCACGGCGTCGGGCAGCTTGCCGCGCAGCTCGAGCATCTGTGCCTTGGTCTCGTTACCGATGACCGACTGGAACGTGCGCACAATGGTCGGGAATGGATGGGGCCCGATAGCCGACCCGATGATGTAGTGCGTGTCTTCAAGGTTGACGACCCACGACCGCAGGGCCTCGTTGACAGCATCACGGAGCGTGCGGCTGCCCGCCTCGACGGCGATGACCTTGGCGCCGAGAAGCTTCATGCGGAACACGTTGAGAGCCTGGCGACGCACATCCTCAGCACCCATGTAAACGGTGCACTCCATGCCGAACTTGGCGCAGACAGTTGCCGTGGCGACACCATGCTGACCGGCGCCCGTCTCGGCGATGATCTTGGTCTTTCCGAGTCTCTTGGCGAGCAGAAGTTGACCGAGCGCGTTGTTAATCTTGTGCGATCCTGTGTGGTTGAGATCCTCTCTCTTCAACCAGATATTCGCACCGCTAGCATGCTCCGTCAGCCGCTCCGCCTTGTGGAGCTGCCCAGGCCGGCCCATCCAGGGGTAGTGTGAGCGGTACTCCTCCCAGAAAGCCGGGTCGTCCTTGATCTTATTAAACCCCTCCTCGAGCTCTGACAGGCAGTCCATGAGCGACTCGGGCACGTACTGGCCGCCAAACTCGCCGAACCGATCCGGAATCTTGCCGTGAAGAGCGGCCAGCTGGGCGACGAGATCTTCGTCAGAGTCGGTGATGATACCATCCACTTGTACCTGGCCATTGGGCTCCTGCGCTCCCGAGATGGCCTCGATCATGCCAACCTCGCGTGAAATCTCGTCGTTGACGTTGTCACGTCCACACAGGTACGAGCAAAACGCCTGGACGTCCTTGGCCTCGTCGCCTTTGGCCGCCTTCTGCAGGGTGGTGACGATCATACTGCCAACCACGACACCGTCGGCAATCTGGGCGACCGAGACAAAGTGGTCGCGGGTACTGACTCCAAATCCGACAACAGCGGGCTTGTCGCCGCTGTACTTCTTGACACGCGTCAGGAGCTCGGGCAGGTTGGCATTGAGAGTACCCGAGGCGCCAGTCACGCCCTGGCGCGAGACCACGTAGATGAACGAGTCGGCCAGCTGGCAGAGCAGGCGCATGCGGGTGTCCGAGGTTGCAGGCGCAATAAGCGGCACATACGACATTCTGCCAAGAAAGGGAAGGTCACGGTTAGCTGAGTGGCCATGATAACAAATGGGGTTTCAAGCAGGAGCTTGTCAGGGGGTTCGTACCCTCCGCGGGTGCACATCTTGCGGAACGAGATGGCCTCCTCAGGGGGCAGATCAACGACGATGAAGCCGTTGATGCCGGCCGAGTTGCATTCGGTGAGCAGACGGTCCTCGCCGAAGCTCAGGAGAGGGTTGTAGTAGCCCATGAGCAGGACGGGGGCGTGCAGGCCACGCTTGCGGGCGTCGCGCACCATCTGCAGCGTCGACTCGATCGTGACTCCATGTTCCAACGCAACCTGTTTCGAGAGAGAAAAGTGTCAGAGGCCCGCGGCACAGTCGCCCCCCGTTGGTCTAGAGGTCTGGCTTACGGTGTTCGCTGTCTGGATCGTCGGTCCGTCGGCAATGGGGTCGGTGAAGGGCACGCCGAGCTCAATGATATCTGCGAGTAGGGGGGTTCGAGGTCAGCTCACCGCCAGAACAAGGAGAGAGGTTCCAGGGTCAGTGCTGGCTGGCTGGCTGGCTGGGGTTGCATACCAGCTCCGCCCTTCTCCATAGCCAGAAGGACATTGGGAGTGTCCTGGGGCGTGGGGAATCCCGCCGTGACATAGGTGACGAGGGCAGCCTGTATAACTGGCAGTTAGCCATTGTGATCATGGTGATGCTGTCTTCCATGTTGCTGGCGGTAAGGGTCCGAGGATCGGGAGAGGATGGAGGGGTGGCGGGGCAGTTGGCTGGGAACAACGTACGCGCTTCTGCTCCTTGCAGTGCTTGAAAGTCTGCTTGATGCCCTCCATCGTGGTACAGATCAGGTCAATTGGGTAAATTGGAGTCTGTTTGCACGTCACAGAAGGTTTGCTTTGGAGGATGAAACGGAAAACACAATGTACGAAGCCTCAGTGGAGCGAGGAGGGAAGGTTGTTGTATATTCGTTGCGGAGTAAGAACACCGTTTCAATGGATGCCACTGAGTCACTTTTTTTTAGCACTAAATTCTGGAACCCCGCAACGCCACAGCTCCGCGTCAATCCCCGCAGCCGCAACGCACATCCTTCCTCGCCACCTCAGGTACCTATCGAGCCATCTCCGGGACGCTTTCCCCCTTCCCTTTGTAGCAAGACTACAGCTATGCAATTTAGCCTTTGCGTCCCGTTCCTTGTTGCGGGCTCATTGACAGTCTTTGATATGTTTATTCAGGTGTTTTACTTATGGTCACAGCGTACGGATACACAAGCACCAGCGAGTCCAGGGGAAACATGGAAGCCAAGGCATAACATAAGGTAGTCATTGGTCTTTTGACAATAAAGCTTCTGGCAACTAAGCTTGCGCAGGTATTGTATGTGTGGGCTATCTCTTGGAAGTTGACCAAAAATATCACCATCCTCCTCCTCCTCCTCCTCCTCCGTCTGCCCGGGGTATCATATCCCGCATCGCTAAACTAAATAACTCACAAGGAAAGCCAGTGACGTGGTGGTGGTTGTAAAAGATCAAAAAAGGAAAACGCCGACTCTCCACCAAAAAAGAACGCCAGATCCGTGCTGCCATGTCCCAACCCCAAAGTCCAAGCCGCAACATATTAGGTAGTTTTATGAAATGCACCCAGGATTATTTTCGACTCTTGCGAGCCCTCATCTATTCTCCAATAATGCCAAATGCAGTAATCGCTGTTCTGTAGGTAGCATGATGTATCCTGAATTGACACTCGCGGCGCTGCCGGGTTGCCAGAGGTAGAAGGGTGGAGAGGCTCAGCGTCACCGGTAGCCCCGTTACTCGAATGGGTTGGCGTAAGGCGGTACCCGGGACGAGGAGTGCCCATGTTGCGAAGATGACCGGCTCTATCGGTCCGAGTCTTCGAACTCTGGGTAGCTGCTCTTCCGGGCGTGTGACGGGTATCGGGTGACCCCGGCCTTGCCCCGTGGCACGCTGCCCGCGTAGACCACTTCCTCTTCGTACGCGGTCCGCGCAGCAGGGGTCGGGGTCCGGTCTGGGTCGACATAGCGCTGGCCTCCCTCGGCCCTTGTCTTCTCGCGAGCCGCCATGCCAGCGAGGGACCGGATCACGCCAATGAGGATGACGATGACATAGACCATGAGAAGACCAGTCGAGATGAGGGCCTCCTGGATGATGCCGTTCTGCAGAGTCGTGATCACCTTGGCCACCGCATCCGTGATCTCATCCGTGGTGACCGAGGCAGGCGTGGCAAGGAAGCTTTTGAGATCGCTGTCGCCATTGACACTATCACTGGCGCCCTGCGAAAAGGTATCGTTGGGGAACAGGGGGAGGGTGACGTGCGCATTGTCGTGCACCCAGGTGAGGCCCTTCTGGACAACATCGATCTTCCTGCCAATCAAGCAGTTGACAATCTCGCGAGCCGTGTTTTCTAAAGGCGTGCCCTTGAAAATGATATTAATAGCGTCATCCATTTTCTCGTCGACGACGTTGAGCGTATTGTTGACAGCCGAGGTCGCGTTGAGCACCCAGCCAAACATGTCGTCGTTGATGTCGGTTTGCAGCTTGATCATCACGCCGTTGGCATCGCCGGCCCAGTCCGTCGACACATCCTTGAGCGTCGTTACAACGTCGTTGGCAAAGTTGCCCACCTGGCTCGCCAGCGCGGGCGCCTCTTTTTCGATGGCCCGCAGGAGCATCCACTGGCAGAAGCACGAAAAGAAGCCGGCCATGGCGAGAGACAAGACGAAGAGCGCGGGCAGAGAAGTCCCGTACGCAATAGACCACCGGGCCCAGAGGTTGTTCTTGCCAAAGAACCTTCTGCTAATCTTGATGCCGCATCCCGCCGTGCAGGGTCTCGAAGCAATGTATACAACATCCATAGGGTCGTAGCCATTCTCGGTGAACACCTTGGCGCGTGCCTTCTCCTTCCGCCACCGCCGGATCTCCAGGAAAGCCATGGCAACCATTGCCGAGATTGCCAGGATGGGAATGGTGACGAGGAAGGCAATCTTGGCCTTGGCCACAATATTGAACAGAGTGGTGAAGAAGTCGTTGAGGAACGAGTTGTTGGAGCAAAAGGAGAGAGCCTGTTTCTTGGCGACGGGAAAGACAGACTTGTCGAAGGCGTATGAGCCAAAGCTGGTGTTGACTTGGGTGCGGACAAAGTCAAAGGGAATCGAGATGGCCTCCTTGGCCAGCTTCTCAACCTGGTCAAAGTTGGGGATTGTCTTGTTGAGCGATGCCAGTCCAGCGACAGCACTTCCGCCGTCAATCTTGATGTTACCGAGGTCTTTAATGTGGCTGGAGATGCTGCCCAGGTCGGGCTTGGAGATCTGCTGGCCGAAGATGCCAGCGCCAGTGCTAATGGCGCTAAAAGCAGAATCGATGGCTTTTTGAACACTTCCGACGTCCTTGTTGAACCCGTCGGTAATGCTCTTCAGGGCCGTGTTCATGGCATCGGTAGCCCCTTGGACGGCGGCGGTGGCAAGATCAAAGGTGCCATGGATGATGGCACTGATCAGGCAAACATAGGTGCCGAGGTACATGTTGATGATAAAGAAGATGATCTCCTCAACGCCTGTCAAGATCATCATGAGAATCTTCACCATGCCCGAGACGACCCTCGTGACACTTTCGGCCGCAAGAGAGTTGACGCCCACCGAGAGGTAGTGGGGCATGGAGGCCATGGTGCTGCCAATGTCCTCGACCTTGGTGCAAGCAGACAAGGCCTTGACCTTGGCGTCGCCCAGATTGTCGTTGAGGCTCCCGGTCAGGATGAGGACGCGGACCAAGACCAGGATTAGGAGGATCGTCCAGCGGTTGAACCAGATCTGCGAGAGTCTCGCCCGGAGCCCGAGGTAGGGAGTGACATCGCCGGCAGTGTCTGGATGAGGCGCGAGGTAGGCGGGCACCGGCTCGGGCTTGGGCTGCTCGTCGTGGATATCGACCATCTCCCAGGTGTGGTTGGGGTTGGCGTTGAGATTCGAGGGCAACGGAGGCACCGCCCTCGACTTTTCGCTGTCGTAGGCCATGTTGATGGAAGGCTAGGTTTTTGGCCTGCCGGGGAAGCAATGTATACCGAAGTTTAGATGTATGGTTTTGCGAAGAATATATTGATGCCGTTGAGTTATCGTTGGACGAGGGATGTCTGCGATTCTAGTCCAGCTAGTTTGAAGGCGATGAAGAGCAAATTATTAAAGAAACAGGGAAAAGGAAACAGAAGACAAAAGAGCCTAGCTCGTGAAAAGTATTAAACCTGACACTTTATGAATGCATGACTGGATGTGGAAGGATGAATGGGGGGTGGGAGTTGAGGTGTGTGGGGGGGAACAATAGACGGTAGACAATAGCAGACAATGCCAAAAAATGGTGGGTGGTGAGGGACAATAAAAAGCGATGAAGGATACAACAATTGATTGCAAGTCACGCACACGCCCGCCCGATCACCCGCGAAACAAAAAAAGATGCAGGTTAGAGTCAGGCCTTCTTTGTTTCGCGGCTCGACAAATGACACGACCAAGGGTTTGTTCTGTTACCCATCATAGGCTTTGTCGAGGATGCTGCAAGCGCGGGTGGTTGTAAGCGCCGGGCACCTCTCAGCCAGTCGTTCCCTTTGTCTGGGGTACAGTCAGGCGACAGCCCAAACCTGGCTTCACCTGGCACAGAGGGAGCCCAGGGCAGTCAGGGCGGAAACCGTCCCTGATGATTTCCAACGAGGCCGAGGCGCCTGGCGTCGGTGAAAACACCACGATGGTTCGCTGTTGTTGTCTCGTCGGCCAAAAGCGGATTGATCCACAAACAAGCAAGACTAAGACAACACTGACAAGCAGCAGGTGCCCGTCACAACCACGAACTAACTGCCCAGGTCCAAAGTCAAACAAGACACCGATCAATTCCCGGCATCCTTCCCCATCATTTTCTCAAGATTCACCATGACCGAGGCGGAGCACTGCTCATCATGGTCGAAAGCGGAAGGAGGCGACAGCTTCAAGCTGAGCTGCCACGAGAAGTTGGCACTTGCGGGCGTGTCTGGGCCAACAATCGCACTAGCATTCAACTTTGAATGCCTTTGGTGTGGCTGGAATCCAGGGTCTTGCTTGCTCGGCAGCCACGCGACGCCAGATGCAGGAACAATTGTTTGGATGGTGCAAGCTCGATGGCCGGCCGCAGTGCGATGGCTGATGATGAACCGGGCTTTGATGAAGGAGCTCGGTGGGAGGCGCCGGAGGGACAGGGTGTGAGCCATTGTGTGGGGTGCGGGCGGGGTCCTTCCGATTTGGCGGTGCCTGGCTTTGGCATCCAATCACTGGCGTGGACCCCATCAAAAACGGGTTTGCTCCATAGTGCCAAGACATTGCCTCCCCCAGAACCTGCTTGGCTCTCTGCTTGTGTGGCAACGTCACCGCTGAAAGTGCAGCGAACGGTCTCGACTCTCGAGCCAACTTTTGCACATTCCTGTTCCTTTCAGAGCGAGTCTGGCTTTTCTGCCAATCTGGATTGATGGGCCGGCGTGGCGCAGGGCCACCTGGCGGCAGGCCGCGCCCCCCGAAATGCAATGCCAGGTGCGCCTTTCATCGGATGTTGGGATAACGGACCTTGGCAAGCTTGGCTGATGAATTGCAGCGTCTTGCTCACCCGAGTCCTGGCAATGACTGGCAATGACTGGCAATGACTGGCAATGACTGGCAATGACTGGCAATGACTGACAATGACTGGCAATGACCATCCGCGCCATGGTCAGCGTATCAGGCTTGTCTCGAGTGCCAAGACTGAAGGCATTGCCGAAGCAGCGACTCTGATGTTGCGATTTCGCTGGTCCAAACGACGCGTTGTCTCGAGAACGAAGGTCGACGTTGAAGCGATTGGCCCTGGCGCACCAAGCACCCTGGCGGCGGCTACCGTTGCGGAACCCCACAATTGGCAATCCAGGGGTGCTGGGCCAGTGACTCGATGGGCAAATGCGATCTGGCGGCAGCGGAAACAACTCTAAAAATACAGAGATCCAGTCGATTCAATGTTTCAAGGCGAGCCCTGTGCTACTATCCTCGCATCTACGCTTGAACAAGTTGAAATTGAGATAATTAGCAGCCCCCACCCCGTCGCTATAATTGGGGACCCGGATGCCTCCAGCGAGCCGCAACACCACCAGCGCCGTCGAAGGGTTAGGTGTGGTCCGTGCGTCATGTACCCTCAGCCAAATTTTGTACGATGGGTACTTTGGTTCTCTCGCTCTCAGGGCAAACACTTTCTCAGCAATCCGCCCGCTATTTGATGCACTATGGCACGCACACCGATGCCAAGAGTCTGAGGATGCTTTGGGAGGGCTGAGCAAGAGATAATCGAGAAGAGATTCGACTTGGTAGTGATACTGACACCATCTAGACAATCTTCACTATCCGCACTGCAGACACATCAGCATCGTCAAACAACGAAATCCTATCCTCAGTCTCACAGAATCCAATCCGCTGGTATACCCCCTCCTCCCCTGCTACCGGCGCTAGAGCCAGGAGACACTGAGGCGCGCTGGCCTCGGGCTCGACTCTCCGGCCACCAAACAGGACACACAACACCTGCTCGGAGAGAAACACCGTCTTGGGGTCATCTCCAGGACAATCCGCCGCAAGGGGTATATACGTGACTCGCCCCCCACTCTCCACCGCAAGACGAAGCGTATTCCGTCTATTCCACAAAAAAGAACCATGTCTCTTCTCATCTGACCTCACCATCTCCACGGTAGCCCAACACGACGCCGCCGACAGGCATATTTGCCCCTTGATCGTCCTCCCGAACTGATTCCCATACTCATACTCGCAGTACGTCCCCTCGGCATGTATCACAAGCCTCTCGTCGGCCCGAAACTGATGCTGCGTGATATGCTTGTACTTGATCGCACACGTCGACGCCCGATCAAACGGGAAGCAATTCCGCGTCATCCAAGACCACGACGGGACGCCTTCGTTGTTGGCCCTCATTACCCTCTTACTCCCCACCGGTGCCCATAGCATTGCGCGTGCGAGATCATACGCCCACAACCCGGCAAGATAATAATCCCCCTTGAGGAGCCCCTGAATCCGCTTCGCGATGCCAGCCAGTGCAAACGGCCGATCCATCTCGTGACTCAAAAATAGGAACGAGTACTCCTCGACGGCGCGCAACCAGAAATCGAGCAGGGTCTGCGTCCCACCGAGGCCTTCGCAGACATCGTGAAAGAGGACTTTCTTGGGGCGCACAAACTTGGCTGCTCCTTCGGGGCCGTTTCCGCCACCGCCGCCCTGATGCGAGTTGGCAAGATTCAGGTTTCGCACGCTGAGGGCGTGGGCGTGGCTGATGCGTGTGCACTCGCAGAAACAGGACGTCCGGCATTCCCAAAGCACCTCGGACGCGCCAAAGTGAAGTGTCCGCCGAGAGAGAAGGCGTTCCTGAAATACCCATGCGCGACTAATGAGTGGCTCCATTGGTCTTCGAAAGTACTCTAGATCACCGTACAGGACCTCATGGCTGCGGTCGTGGGAGATGCGTGCAAAGATGGGAGCCCCGAACATGTCTCCTATTTCCATCGTCTCGAGGTGCCGCTCGGGTTCGAGTGCGCTGTTGCTGCATGCTGCGTGGCCTATGTGTGCTGCCACTGTTTCCTTCATGTCGCGGAACCCTTGCCCGTGGATCCGCGGCTGAAACAGTCCTACCTGGCTATTTCGCATGGCCGTCGCGGCAATGTTGAGCGTCGCGTTGTTGTAGATGTCGGACATGCTGGCCGACTCTTCGATCCAGTCTTCTTGGTCGCCCTGGATGATGCACAGCGAATCGATCCATACGTAGCGGCACCCGAGGGCCCGGACGAGGAGAACCACATCTTGGAACAGCCGGGGCAAGTCGTCCCATGGGATCTGCTGTCTGTGCCGGAAGATGGTATCGTGGGTCGTCTTCAGCAGTTCCTCGGCTGCCTTTTTGGTTCCCCAGCAGTGGCTCAGCGTCATATACGGGGCTGTGGTGGTTACTTCCTCGTCGACTAGGGTATCGACTAGTCTAACACCTCCCACGATGTCGATGACTCTCTTGGGCAGCTTTGACGGCGGTCCTGAGGAGGAGCATTGGGCGTGGTGCTTATCACAGGAACCTATCCACTTTGAGGCCAGAGTGACGACGTGGTCGAGAGTGATTGCCGCAGAAACATGCGCCGCACAGCCAATGGTAGGATAAGGGGTTGTGAGTTTTCTGTAGAGGCTGTTAGTGTTGCAGTAATTACCAGCTCTCGCCAGACAAGGGGTAAACGTTTATCTACCCTGGTTCATGGTAGAACTCGATCCGAGCTGTCGAGTCGCGAATGGCCACCGCATTGATGGACAACAAGTCGGGTGTGTATTGCGAGTATAAGAGTGTCTTGAACAGAACGAGACTGGATCCAGGTTGCAGCGCAAGACACAGTGTTCGCCGAAAGAGCTTGCCGTTTTCAGAAAGCTTGTACGAGCTATACATGTCAGGGTCATCCCCGCGCCAGAAAAAGGCCATTCCTTTGCGAAGCATCTGACAGAACTGGCACCCGCCTGCGGCTGTGGTCATGACATGGCTGAACTCGACCAGTCGGTAGTGAGCTTGTTTCAGCAAAGGCCCGGGGTCTCCTCTGTTGGCGGCGAAGGATTGATGGCCTCCGAGGCTGGTATATTTGGTGTGGTCCAAGTCCAAACATGTCGGGCAAACCAAGGAAGAGTTTGAATGTGATGATGATGATGATGATGCGGGGTTCGAGTTAACAAGTTCAAGCTGGCCAGCCAGCAATGGTTGTCGATCTCTCATGGCTTCTTGTCTTGCGCCAAGAGATGGACTCGGCGCAGAGGCGCAAGACGTTAATAATCCAAGTACCTAGTTCTACATCCCTTGCCGTGGCGTGTTTGAAAGAAGGAGGGTGGAGGGTCTTATGTGTTTTTAGCGTGATGTGGTAAGCGGGTCAGCGGCAGGTTGAGGCCTCACTGACTGAATATGGACCCAGTTATTCCCTGCAGTAAGCGACTGCATGGTGCACGGTACAGAAGTACAGTGTGAGTTGACAAGCTTGAGTTGCCTTTTATTTCATCCAAATTCCAACAAGGCCTTCGACGATCAAGTTGGCTTTTGACTTGTCTTGATTGGTGTTTCACCTCCTTGTTTTCTTGATATTCGTTTAATTACCATGTATTGCTGAAACGCGTCTTCTTTCTCCTCAATTAGTCCGAAACAAGCAGCCATGACAACAAAGTAACTAGGTGATTATCCCAATTCAGGGGCATTTTGTTTCCTGTGTTCAATGTGAGTGTTAAATCCAGCTACGTATTTAAGTACTTTATCACACCAGCTCTGCATCCATCCGCCTCTACTTCCACTTTAATACAAGTAACATATGCTATCACATACATATTTTTGAATTATCCCAGATTCTCCAGTGTTTTGTATGCCAAAAATGATAATCTAGTTAAAATAGTACTTCAAGGTATTTGGCTGTTCAAAGGGCATTTAATTCACCTTCCGAAGCTTGACGTGAATAGGCATTCCATCCTTGACATGAGGTGGTGAATTTCCCCTCATTACTTGATAGCACCTGTCGCCCAAGTAATTAGGATGGGGCCTTTGTCTCGCTGCTAATGGCACAAGTCGTCTGTAATGAATCATCTTGCTAATAAAAATCAAGATTCAGGGCTGGGATCTCACTCCTTCTTCTCCCACTCTTCCCAAACACATTCCCAGTCGAGCGTTTTCACGGTGAGCGCCAGCGCCATCTTGATCTCGGACACGGCCAAGAACTAGCCGATGCAGTTCCGCGGGCCCAGCTCAAAACCCGTTCTTGGGCGGAGTGGATCGTTCTTCTTCTTCTTGTTGTTGTTGGCACTGACCCAAAAACCGCTACGGGAGGAGGAGCTCGTCTGGGCACACACCCAAATCTGGCGCGTCGCGGTTGAGCAGGTATAGGTTGTCCCACACGAGAAAGCAGTTGGTGGGGAATCGCATCCCTTCGTAGTGACCCGAGGGTTTGGATACTGAAGCCTGGGTTAAATCTCTTCCGCCAGATCTTGTGGTCAGCGCCCTCCATAGACGAGAGATCACGGCTGTGCGTGAGGGGGTACATGACGTTCTTTTGCTCAGGTGGCTTGGGAAGCGAGTTATCTTGGGTAAACTTCACGGCCACGGGGAGGAGGAGGGGGACGATCATCGGGGGTGAAAAGGGTCACATGTCGAGATAGGCGACGGGCGGGCGGTCTTTGCAGTCTGGGAAAAGGGTGCGCGAGTTGTCGAGGATCTTGCAGGGAATGTAGTTTGTGTGGGTATCTGGTGGCATCTCCCTCATTAGGTTCCCGATAATCTCGAGATGGCTAAAGAACATGGAATGCTTTAAGGTGGGCTGTTGATGATAACTTAGGTAATTAATTATATGGTTCACGCCGCCAGGGATGATATGAGAGTGAATTAAGTCGCGCCCCTCACAATTCCTTGCTTCTGGAGATCTCGAAACACGCATCGTGTTTAATAGCCTCGATGGATGTAATGGATGAGCAGTGTTGCCAGGAGCACGTCTGCCGCCCACAAAACACGGCGGGCTGAGATGATGACTTCACCATTGCCGATGAGGACGGTCATGTTGAAAGGTCAATACTGCAAAGATGACACAAACGATGAAGAACGAGGCCTTAAGAGGTCACGTTGAAAAAAAATCCCCGATTCAGTACAGTTTAAGCTCTTGATTGATGTTGTTGGGGCTGGGATATTGCAAAAGGAGGTGACGATAATGAGAGTAAAAGAGGGCTGTTCCCTGCTGGGTAATTATTATATGTACCCTCTGAGTGAGTAACCATTGTTCCTTTCGCCAACAGTTCAAGCCCTTTTTACTAGGGCTGACTGGATGGATGATAAATATTCGCCGTCTATCGAACGCGTATAAAAAAACATTGTAATGTTGCTTTGTAACTATCTGGGTTATCGATCCTTTCAAGCCTGTTGATCCCAACGCACCAACTGGAACTGTATCACAAATGAATGCCAAGTACAGCAGTATTAGACAGTGGGCTTTCGACCTGAGCTCGTGAGTTCAGTTACCCATAACTTGACTTTGAAGGTCTGACAGGACAGGCTCATTTTACCGAATTTTGATTTCTACCTAGGTAGTTTGGGTACAGCACGGTGTCTCCCCTTTTTTTCTGTTTATTGTTTATTTCCAATATTTTCATCCCAGTTTGAGCGGCCACAGCTAAGATCTTGTCCACCCCCCTAAAGCTTCGCGTCTGATGCAAGTCATGCAGGCAGCTTGCCGGCCTTTTGGGCAGTCCAGGTGGCGATGGCATCCATGAGCGGCGGCGACAGGGCGTCGTACGTCTCGAGGCCGACCGACTTGAACTTGGCGCGCACGGCGTCAATGCCCTTGGGGTCGAACCCCTGCTCGATGATGGACGAGACAAAGGCGGCAAACTGCGGCTCCTGCCAGCCCTCGGCGTCGGACAGCTCGACGTGCACAAAGTCGAGCCCGCGGAAGGGGTGCTCCTTCTCGATGCGGCCGAACAGGTGGGCGCCGCACTCCTTGCAGGCGTTGCGCTGGATGGTCGCGCTGGGGTCAACCACGTACAGCTTATCGCCGTTGGCCGTAACGCTGAGCGAGTCGCGCGCTATCACACCCACCACCGAGAAGAGGGCGCCCTCGGGCTTCCAGCACTTGGAGCAGCCGCACGCGTGGTTGTGCGCCACATTGCCCGCCAGGGTCACCTCGACCGGCGCCGTCTTGCACAGGCAGTGCAGCTTGCCGCCCGAGAAGGACGCGCTGCCCTTCTTGATGCCATTGTCGATGAGAGGGTGGAGAGAGGGAGCCATGTTGTTTTCTTGTGAGGGTTTGTTTTGGTTGTGTTGTTGTTGTCGTTGTTGTTGTTGAGATGAAAACAGCGGCGACGTCAGGGGAGGTTTGACTTGGGACAGAATAACTGTCTGGGGGGAGGTTGAATATTATCTAGATAGGTAGGTAGGCATGTATATAAGGTAGGAAGGTATAATAGGGATGGATCATGGACGGCCCAGCCAGCCAGCCAGCCAACCAGCCAGCCCAGACTCGGGGTCATCATCTAACTACCGACAATTCAGGGGTTAGTATTACCCGCTCCACTTTCGCTATTCTTTATCTCCAACTCGTTTCCCCACAACTTCCCGAGCCCTCCCCGAGTCTTCTGCCACTTTGACCTCGCATTTCCCGACAATGAGCCCTGTCGGCAAAATCGAGCCCGAAAATCCCCAACCAGTGTAATCCGTCTCATCGAGCACGCCATCGCCATGCCGCTGACCGGTTCAGTGTACGGCTCCTCATGCAGCCTCGCTGTGCCCCTCTTTGGTTCCGCTCGGGGACGAGCTCGCTGCAGGTGTTATGCAGGGGCGTCATGGCCCAGGCCCTGGGGGTGACGGCTGAGCAATGGCACATGGTTGGGGACTGCGTGGCTGTTGTTCACAGTTGCCATCTACGGGTGACACAGAAACAGCTCTTCTGACATGCAACTGTGCCACGGTGATCATACTGAAGGATGGGCTGTGCCAGAGTTTATCGACGCTCCCAGGAACTAAACTGCGGCAGAGGGTGAAGAATAGCTTAGACTTAGTATATCCAAGCTATGTTCAAGTGGACAGCCAATGAAACAAGACCCAGCCCTATTGTTATTTTGGTTCCTAGACCAAGTTGATACAGGGATGGTCTCTACCTTACTCTATCTGACTAACACCGAGGCAGCAATAGGGTCGGCCCTGTAACTTGTTAACCTCCCGAATAGTAAAGCAATGTCATGATTGTCTATAACTGCTCTCCCGGGGCGACTAATTGATTGCTAACTTGAAATGATGCTGAAAATTGATCTTTAATATTTTGAATGATTTTCCACTGTGTTATAACAATAACAAAGGGTTCAGTTTTAGCAATGCCAGACATAACTCGTAGCAACCATTAGATTGTTATACAAGTGTGAGCTTGAAATACCATGCACGAGAGAGATTGCCTCTAATAGCTGTAGATTCATGTCGAATCTCTGCACTTCGAATCTAAACGCCTATATAATGAGAGAAATTTCTTTATATAATCCTCTGTGAAGCAGCACTACCTAGCGTCCATACCCAATAAAAAAAAAGCAAACCACCCAAATCATTCACCCTCAGCATGAGACAGGACGCAAAAAGAGGAGTTGTTAATGGGACTGACCTGGATCGAACAGGTGACCTTCAGATATATGATGAAGTGTGGCTTCAGTCTGACGCGCTCCCAACTACGCTACAGCCCCATATAGTGTGTTTAATTATTTGCTGAAGATGCTGCGCGAGATCCCAGACTACCTACCTATGCGGTCGGTATCCACCCACCACCGCTAGTCATGTATGTTCAAACCTTACTTACTCCCTAGCAGGTTTAGGATCAACGTTATCGAACAAATTTTTAAAGAAAGATCAGTTGCAAGCAAGGAACGTGTCACAAAAGACTTTAATATCAAGTTGGTCTCATACTGTATCCTGGTATCCTGTGTCAACAAACCTCCATTTCCAACCAATTCGGTGAATCCAGCTCGTCTTAACTCCTGAGACGCTAAATACCAAGAAACGACTATTCAGCGTCATATGATGCCCAGTATCTTAAACTCACGGTGATTGCTTTTCTCTTTTAATCATAGTTCAACCAACATAGGTATCGACGCATTGGGCCAGCCGGCTGTCTCTGCCAACTGCCGTTGGTGTAATTTCTAAAGACGTAAATGCTTCCTTCCCAATCACTGCTGTGCCGAACCTGCAGCAACCGCAATACGACAAAAAGAGGAAAACAAGGCAAAAAAACACAAGCCATGTTTGACATTCTACCCCTGGCCAAGCGGCACAAAAGTTCAGTAGGTAGGTAGTAGCAAAACACAGACCCACCATTTCAGTCAGTAGTGACCATCCTCCCCGTTCTATATGTGCAGCCTTGTAGTATAGTGTAGCGCGAGTCTGTTTCCCTCCCATGTATGTCTGGCTAGCTCCCTTGTGCCACGCCGCACTCCGAGCTCACAGTCCTCATTTTTGATCATGTTCAAAGTTTGCACGCCGCCATGCCTTACGAGGCACAAAGATTCGTGTCAGGTCCCAACCGCAACAAACAACAATAGGAAAAGTCAAACGCCGCTGCTGTTTGAGGTCACCAAAGATATAATAAAAGACCAAAGCAAAACAAAAGCCACACGAAACTCCGCCCAACCATAACCCCTATTTTTAGACCCTCAGTAGTAGGAAGATTCCCCATATTCAGTGCAGTTTCTCTCCGCCAAACAAAACATAAAAGAGGCGGATGATGAGATAAATGCCTTAAAGGTATTTTTGCAAGAAACGAAAAACAGATATGATGTCCTCGGTGTCCTCGCGGTGCTTGGCACGGCTCGTTTTGGCGCAGAGCTAGACGCCGCCATCGGGAATTGGGTCCTCGTGCTTAGCGGTGCTCCCCTTGCCGCGCCAGGTACTGACGGCCTTGATGTTCGCCTTGTATGTCTGCACTTCAGTGCCGTAGGCTCGGGGCGTGAGCTTCATAAGGGTGTGAAGGGGAACCGGCACCCAGGGGCTCTCTTCCTGCGTCTTTTGCATGAAGTAGGCGTAGATGCACCGGATAACGGCTTGGTGGGAGATGATAAGAATGTCCTCGCTGCGCTCTAGTTCCATGATGATGGGCTCAAGGCGGATGACCACGTCGCGGTAGCTCTCACCACCGCGGTAGCGGTAGTTGTACTTGTCCTCGTCGCGCGCCTGAAAATCTTCGGGGTACATGTCGCTAATCTCTTGATACGTCATGCCGTCGCACACACCGGCGTCGAGCTCGTCCAGCGCCTTCCATTGCAGTTGGTTGTAGTGCTTGGGCAGGTGGCGTGCTGTATTAATTGTTCGTTTCAGTGTCGACGTCCAGACGGTCAAAGGCCGGTCGCTCTGCCAAGGGAGTTAGTCGAGTCAGATGACAATGTGGGAACACATAGCGCCGAGCACAAAGACAAGTGTGACGACGGCCTGGGAGGCTGAATCAACGAGTCCCGTCTTGGCGCATGCAACCGAAGGGTAGGTGATCCAAGTACTTACGCCGACAGACTCGAGCACCAGCTCTGGGAGCTTTTGCGCATACTCCTCGCCTCGGTATGACAACCCGGCGTCGCCGCCAATGCGCCCCTCAAGGTTGAGGAGGGATTCGCCGTGCTGTAAAACAAGGTTAGCGCTCGCACATACACGGGGGTATTAGCTTGGCCGGATCAGAGGGCTCTTACTCGCGACAGCCAGACGGACCGCGGGCGGATGTGCAGGTTCATCAGGTAGTAGACGATGCGGCTCTGGAGGTAGTCTCGGATGCGGTTGATGATGACCTGCTTGCCGACGTTCATGATCTTGAGGTAAGTCAACTCCTCCTCGTCGCCGTCGGCGTTGATGGTCTTGTACACCTTTTCGTAGTTGCGGATGCGATCACGGAAGTCGAGGGCAGCCTCCTCGGGGTCCTGGCCCTTGTAGTCGGGGCTGGTGGTCTTCACGTCGCGGATGTTGGCCATGATCAGCTCTTCGTCGTCACACTTAGACTCGACGAATATGACCTCGACGCCCTCCTTAGTCAGTGTGTCGAGCACCCACTTGCGCCGTTCCTTGGTGCTGTTGGTAGCGTCGAGGATGCCGACGACACCGCCGGCCTTGAACCACCTCAGCATGTCGTCGACAGCGGCTTGGGCGGCCGCCCGTCGCTTGCGCTCGCCTTCGGCATTATTAGTGTCGAAGAAGTCGGCCGAGGGGTGGGGGGAGTCGTTGCGCCGGTAGTTGCCAACATTGAAGGTGGCAGCGGGGATCGAGAGCCACTTGAGGTAGCGCTGGGCTGTCGCGATGAAAGATTAGCAAAGCTGCCTGACCCAGACCTAGGAGAGTAATATTTTCTTACCCTTTTGCGCAATGTAGCTCTTGCCTCGGGCAGGCAGGCCAACCATGACCACGCAGATGCGGCTGTTCTCGACCTGGATGCCGATGCCATTGATCTTGGGGGACTTGGGAGACATGCTAGGCGAATGCCGGCCGTAGGCGTATTGATCTAGAGACGGGAGAAGGCAGACGTGATTGCGGAGACATGTAGCAGCAAGAATTGGGTGGTAGACGGCGAGCTCGGTGGTGGTAGAGTTGATCGCGTGAGGCTTGCCAGGTCCTGGCTGCGCAGTGTGAGGAGGTGAAGAGCGGCGGGCCGTCGGTGAGGTCACGTCACCTATTCGCCGTCTTCAGCCGTGTGTTGTATTGTACGTATAGTGTACAGTACAATTGGACAAACAAGGGACGGAAATCGGTCGCAAAGGGGAGCAGAAACAAACACGCTCGGAGGACTGGCAAGGCAAGGGAGGGTTGGAGGTTAGAGTAGGTAGGTAGGAGTCGATCAATGGCAAGAAACTGAGGTGCGGGTTCCATCTGTGGCCTGCTGCTCTTCCGCTTGGCCTTGGCTCTGGTTTCGTTTGGCTTTGCAGGTGGAAACGCTGGCGGAGAAAAGAGGGCCACCTGCTGAGTGCTCAGCACCGAACAGCTAGAGCCCAGGTGGTGCCAGGTGACCGCTGACCACTAGGCGAGCGGCATTGGCAAAACTGGATTGGATCGGGATTCTTAGGGCGAATGCTGGGCAGGCAACCTAGAACCTACTCCAGGGAGGGGTGGCCAGCACAGCCCCTCCCAGAGGCCCCCCCCACACACAGATTCCGCCGCCGCGGCAAGGTTCCAGGCTCGCCAACAGCCGTAGCCAAGGCCGGCCAACCCCGCTAGAGGGGGGCCCGTCTCAGCCCTTTCGGGGCAGTCATCACTTGTCATCGGGCAAGCAGAGAGACGGGCCGTTACAGATGGCTGACACTGAGAACCTACAGAACATACGTGAACCTCTCAACCAGGCGAAGTTGAGGAATGAGCGGGACCCTGCTACTTGAGGATCTAGATGGATGGGAAGGGGCACTCCCGCCCCTCCGTCACCACCAAACAAGGTCGATACCCGAACCAAACTTAAGGTTAGGCATGGCAGAAGCTCTGAACAGCCCGAAGCGACGGAAGCTGTGGCGTCTGCGTCGACGTGCAGCTGCAGATCCAACCTATAGCACACGAACATACACACACACTCACACACTGCGAGGTTTTATTAGTGCCGATAATGGTACACAGAGCGATTCAACTTCGAAGCGACCTCGTGGCGTGATTTGCTCCCCTTGCGGCGCAAACCGGGTCGCAGATATTGGAGCGATTGGCCCGCCCGACCGAACGAGCGAACGAACACCCTGCTTACAGTCCTCCTCCTCCTTCGGAGAATATAGGTACCCTTTGGTACCTTACTTACTCTAAAACCGAGGCACGACATGCCCTTCCCTCCCAAACAATCCGGAAATGGCCGGATATCTTTGTTTTTCTTGGCCTTACAGTCTGCAAGTCTGGACTCTGGCCGAGGAGACGTGATAAATGGACAAATGCCAAACCCTGGCCAAGAGCAGGGCAGCTGATGAGGTAACCAGTGAATTAGTTTAAATCAGAGCACGCACGGCTTGTGGACTGTGCAGCCACCGTGCAATTGCTGCGTGGAAGCAGCAGCCAGGGTGTGTGTGTGGAATGTGGATGACATGATTGCTTTTCGACTCCCGCACCCACACCCAACACCCCGACGAAGGGACACTTGCTGCTGCCTCGCTCGGCCTTGATTGAGTAATGGCAACCTCTGTGGGGTTGTGGTCCAAAATTCGTCTCAGCACCAGACCCAAGGGGCCGTCCGGGAAGGGTGAAAGAGGCAAACCGCGTTGCCAAAAAACGACGCTTGATGCTCTGGCATGTCTGGTTCCAGGGGGCAGCAACCAACGTGTCGGCTGACCATGGTCACTCAAATTGGACTCTGGGAGAGAGCCAACTCCGAGACCTCTCTGCTGCCAGCTAGCAAAGCTTGCACAGATACGGCAGACCGTCTTTAGGTGAGGTGAGGTGGCTGCTAATAGCTATGCCTTTTTGCCTGCAATCGCTTCCCCAATCAATCCATCCAGAAATCCTGATTTGAGACGACCAAAACCCACTTGGAGGGGCGCGCGATAGAGAAATTCTCGGGATGGGATTCTGATTTCTGGCACGTCAGTTCTCACAAGTCTCACACCAAAGCAGCCAAGTGGGGACGGGAAAAGCAGATCTCGACGGGAGGGGGCAAGGAGGGGCAATCCACTGGCTTCCGGCCCAAGGGGCAGCTATGTAGCTCCCGGTTGCTGGGCTTGTTGTCTGTCGCCAACAACCAAAAACATTCACCGCCCGTGGTGCGTTTGGCTGGTTGGCTGGATAGTGGGGGGGACATCAGGTCATGGGATTTGCGCCATTCCAATCCACATCTGCGAGCTATGCCTGTTGCGAGTCTCTCAAAAGACCACCTGACCACATGACCGCCAGCGCTGAGGAAACATGAGAAAAGGAGAAAATGAAACTCCCACGTGATGACAGCAAACTTCACTTGGTCGTTGTTTGTTTTCTTTTTGCCTCGTATTGGAAAGTTTTACAAGAGGCAAGGTTGAAGAAGGTTGATCGTTGCCGCCGTTGCCAAGCAGGTTTTACATAACGAAGTCGGCTCCAGCAAGGAAAAAAAAATCTCTTCTTCCGCCAATGTGGGGGAGGCAGTGACGGCACTGACGAGGCAACTTTGAACTGGCCAACAAGAGAGATGGATCACGGGACTCGCCAACACCTGAACGGGCAGTCAACACGTCGCTGCAGGGAAAAATAAAAAGAAAAAGGAAAGAGCCAAAGCTATTAGAGCGGAAAGAAGTAAAACCGTAAAAGCGCAATGATGCACTGGAGCTTTTTCTCAAGCGACAATGACGACAGCCACGATGCCTGCCTGATAAGTAAAAGCGATAAGCTGATAACAGATAAGCCCTACCATTTTCTGAGGGAAGGCACGGACGTTCCACACCAACATCTCTGACACGCTTCAAATCTTGGCCAGGGCCCAGGTCGGATGGCCTCGTCTACAGTCAATGAATATCCACAAATATAAATGACGTCTTGCCTGGCTTCAGACTACCATATCGGTGATTTGGCTCCTTGGGAATTTCACTGTCTGAATAGCGTTGTTATAGGGTTAGGGTTTGCAGCGCATGACTTTCTCAGGTTTTGGACTCGCCTCCTAAATCTCTTTGGAGCATCTTTATAATAACTCTTTCAGTGATCTTTATAGACGTGAGATATTGTGTTGCTCAGAAGGCATGATTGTTATTCTTAGAGGAGTCAGTTATCATAAAACATTTGGCCATTTACTGAAGTCGCTGGTTTTGTTTGCTAAAGTGCCAAATTTGAACGACGTTTGAGTGAGAAAACGATTAAAAGTATGTGAGACTAACTTATGATCAGTCGTAGGCTGGTACTGTCGTCATGATTGGCGCGCTAGCATTGCCTTATTCTCTATCCATGGCCACCGACATTTAGACCTAGCGCGAGGGATGATTGGGTGTAAGCCCCAATACGATTATAGAATCGATAACTTCCATCCTGCTTACTAAAAGGCTGCATCGACAGACACATAAGATCTCAGTGACAGCTACTCATTAATTAATACGGCTAATTCGGTACGTGCCTCACTGTAGGTGTAAAACATCACAACACAACCATTAAAAGACACCTTTTAAAAACAGAAAAATGGTCATAAATGATGAACTAGGTAAGGAGAGCTTCGGGTTGCTCGTTTTTCTTCACACAAATCGGCGGTTTAAGTGCAAAGATTCCAAGATTTAGAATGGTGGCGTATGCAGGGGAAGAAAATAACAATTAAACCAGGGTTGGAGTGTAGTTGCAGTCACTTGATAGTGTTGGCTGATAAAGATGGCGCCAAGACGAAATTCCATGGGATGGCGTGTCTCCCGGCTCGATAGTTTGTTGATATTAACTACATTGGGTGGGAGATGCACAATCAAGCTGTGAGAACGACAATAGTCAAATATATAACCTTACATATTGGCAACTGCGTCGAAAGACGTGCAGAAGAAGTCTTTTTCCGATCCCCCATTGGACGCCAGTTGAGGGCAGTGGCCGCCAACAGGCGGCGCCAAGGCCCTGGAACGTCCCATTGCATGGTGTAGCAGCCAAGGTAGGCAGATGTAGTGAGAGTCTGAGGGGATAAGTATTGAGGTTTAAGCCAAATTAAATACAGACGGCTAAATAAATTCAACCCCAGGCTGCTACTCGTCACCTCTTGTTGTTTGAAACCACCGTGATGATGACTCTGATTCAACTTGTTCTTGCGGTGGCAACACTCGGGGCGGCCTTGACCCAGGCGAGCGGTGATGGCTACCCTCCAGAGCCATCGCCAACGCCGGACCCTCTGTTTGAATTCCCGACGTATAACGGAACGGGCCCCACGATGCTCCGCTTCGGGTGCCATCAGATTGTCATTGACCGCATCGACCCGCTCGTCAACCCGGGGGCCATCCCGTCGCCGCACCAGCACCAGATCATCGGCGGCGACGCCTTCAATGCCTCGATGCCCCTGTCCGACATCAGCGCCCTGTCGACCTGCACCTCGTGCAGCTACAGCGACGACTTCTCCAACTACTGGACGTCCAACCTGTATTTCCGCGCCCGCAACGGGAGCTACAAGCGCGTGCCGCAGAGCCCCGGCCGTCTGTTTGAGTTTGGCGACCAGTTTTCCGCCAAAATCAATGGCGGGTTTGTTGTCTACTATGTGTCGCCGGGCCAGAACCTGGTCAAGGCCTTTGAGCCCGGATTCCGCATGTTCTTCGGCGACGCCACCCTGCGCTCCAAGCCCGCGGGCCCCTGGGACTTGTCGAGTCAAACGTGTTTCCGATGCTATTCTGGGCCCAACTTTGAGGGCGATAACTTGAGACCGTGCCTGGACCCCACCGTCGATACCATGTACCTTCCCACGAAACCGTGTTATGGTATCCGGTCTAATATCATGTTTCCGACGTAAGAAGACGGACGTCTTTTTTTGCTTTCCTTCCCCGTCCGCCATCAAGTCCAACATCCCAAGTTTAGGTAGTTGATTACTGACCAAAACAACAACAACAACAACAGCTGCTGGGACGGCAAAAACCTTGATAGTGCCGACCACAAGTCCCACGTCGCTTACCCCGTGGAAGGGCCTCACATTTTTGACGGCGCCGGCACAGCCAAGAAGTGCCCGTACACGCACCCCGTCAAAATCCCCCAGGTCATGGTAGAGATCATCTGGAATACCACGACATTCAACGACCCGAGCGAGTGGCCCGAGGACGGCTCACAGCCATTTGTCCTGAGCACGGGAGACCGGACCGGGTACAGCCAGCACGCCGACTACGTGTTTGGGTGGAAAGGGAACGCGCTGCAGGTCGGGATGGAGGCCGGGTGTGTTGGTGCCGCCTGCCCCGGCCTTGCCACCCAAACGTTGGAGGAAGCGGCCAAGTGCAAGGTGCCGAAATTAATTGCAGAGAATTTCGACGGCTGTACGTCCCCCCCCCCCCCCCATTCCCATTTTTTTCTTTGTTGTTGTGTTTTCCACCAGAATCCGAGTGACTTTGAACGAGAGAGGTTCTGATGATTGGATACTATATAACTGACTATGGCGGCTGGATACCCGTGACGTAGGGCTTGACACCCTCCCTGGCAACCCGAAGCAACCTCCTGTCACGACTTCAAGCACTTCAACCAAGAAGCCTTGTCAAACAAGGCCGCCAGGCAAGGGCAAGGGTTATCGTTAGTAGTATCGTGCGCTTCTCGTCGCGCAGGTCTATAGCCAACCACCCTTTCTCAGTCTGGCTGCCGTCTAAAGAGACTGTGCCTGGATAAAGTGGGTGTTGCTTCGATTTTAGAAAAGGGGCTGGAAGTATTTGGAGAAGGTTCAGAACTGGGAAGCTTTTTCATGTTTGGCCTTCAAACTGTCCACTAGAACTTTATGCAGGATTCGGTTCACAATTTATGTTCAGACTCTGGAATTTGGTAGCCCCGCGACCAGACTTCGGTAATGAATACCTGGGGAGGTTGAGATAAAGTCTCGGTGGACGGCGGGAAGCGGCAGTAATTAGCAGGCTAGGGGCCCGAGTCGATCTAATCTGATAAAGTTCTGGCTAAGATGAGATCCGAGTCGCTCCAAAGCAAAACAGTACCATCGCGTGTATCTCGTCCCAGCTTGGCTCTTACAACAGCAACTGTAGAAGAAAAGAAGTCTTGGATTTCCTGATGGGGTCTTTGGCTATTGCTCGGCTTGCCCTGATAGTCCCCGGAAACATCCCGTGCACGCCCAAACGAGACGCGGGATCGATATTAAAAGAACGTACAACTCTCGCTTCAATTCGCTTCTGCATCTTGGTAAAGGTTCAGGGTCCACCACGGTCTACATGTGCGAAATTTTTTAGAGATACAAAGTTTGAGATGTGGTTGGCAGAGACAGACATCATTGCGATACGCTCTGAACATAAATTGAAACAAGAATCCTTCAGTGTGTGTGTAGTGCTCATGCTGACTCTGTCCTTAAACTCCTTCCTCTTAGTACTGAAAAAAGTGATAGCAAAAGTATCAAGATTGCCTGTCCTTGCTTTGCGTTGTTGCATCGCAGCGTTGCTCTGGCCAGAGTTTAAATGGGTGCTTTGGCCTTTGGCTGCCATTGCTCCCACCGCGGCCTGAATTAGTACCCTAGCCGTAGCAGAGGAACAAGCATGACCCCGCCAAACGTGTGTCCTAACACACATCGTAACTTGGGAGGCCACTTCCTGTGCGGACAAAGCCGGCATCCCATTGAGGCGAGCCTTGGCCGACAATGGTGCCGGCCTGACCATTGGACACGCAGAGTCCGTCGACCAGGTCGAGTTGGTCGCCGATAAAGTTGGTCGACGTCGAGAGCGTAGTGCAAAGCGAGCAGAAGAAGCCCTGGCATGTACCAAAGCCGAAGACAAGGCACGAGTTCTGCGCCACCACAAGGTCCTCGTTGGACGCCGAGACTTGGCTCACAATCACACGGCAGTCGGCACTAGTGGGTGCTGGGCTCTGGTGGTTGGGTAATGGTTAGCCAACAGAGGACTATAGCCTTCATGCTTGATACTTGATCAGCGTACCGAGTTTGAGCACTCATAGAAGTCACTGGCGGAGACTTGTCTACGGAGCTGACGCGCAGTCATGATACTGTCGCGTCGACGCCGCATGGCAGGCTCAAGCAAGTGGCGAGGCACCACCTGCAGCGTGGCCCCAGACTTCTGATGACTAGTAGAGGCAGTGCTGGTCGTATAATCCGCGGGTGCGTCCTCAGGCTTGTGTGCTGGACGAAATGTGAAGTCGCCAGTGAACTCGCTCGGTCTAAGGGCGCGTCGGCGTGGCGTGCTCAGGACATCTGTAGATTCCAGGGCGGCGGCGATGCCAGCACCGAAGAAAAGAACAGTGAAAAACTTCATTGTTGAGATGGTGTCGGGAGGGAGTATAAGTAGCGAAAAAAGTTAGATGTGTTGCTTGTGAACTATGTAGTTTAATGGAGCCGGTGTCGATCGACTGTCCCAGATAAAAGGAAAGACTGCCCTTTTTATATTATGTTGCCAGATACAGATAATCTCCATTGTCAAGCGACTCGCTCAGACCGAGGCGCGTATACCCACACGGACCACTCGTTTTGACTTGGGCTCGTCATTCTCTAGGTGGTGAGGACTTCCAAATTACCTACGAGGGTAGGACCTCGGACATCAGAACAAGAAATAAATGATGTTCATCTCGAGCATCCTTACCCCACAAACAGGGGACGCAGCTGACATGCCACCGTCTTGTCTCACACTCGCCAATCAAGGCAAGCCCGTGACGCCTACGATACCACCTGGGCCGGCCTGAGCCGTGTCTTCGCCCCTCGGGCGCCACTTGGTTGCAGGACATGATGCTCGGGGTGTCCCTGTAGCTGCCCTACGTGCAGGTTTTGGGAATAGAGAAGCAATCCGCTCACTTTATTTGTCGGTGCGGGATTCTCCCGAGTCACCTCGTTGCCTTTGTCGTCACCTTTGCCTGGGACGGGTTACGTTGACAAGCTGAAGGCAGGCTTATGCGTAGCCGTATCGGTGACGATCTTAAGGCCGTCAACATCGGCAGGAGCCAACCATCTCGGAGAACGACGCAATCGACCATTGCAAACAAGATACCACGACTTTTGGTTAATGGGTAAGGTGCCTCTGACAACGAGGCCCCGACCAGCCAGCCAACTTTGTTGTCCGGGGCCCAGATGTCGGGTTTCCCAGCTATCGTCCAGTCGCTGCCCACCCCTGCCTGCCGATGTCATGACCGTCTCATTTTTCGACACTGCCGTCGTCATATGCCGTCGCCATATGAAGAGCCACTCCAATCCAGCTGCTGGTGTCTCGCGTCGGGATACGAAGGCTCGCAGGGTTGCGTCTAATGTTGGACAAATTGAGATGAAGCCTTCCTAGAGGCACAGGCAATTCAAGCGAAGAGGGAAAAAAAAGGAGGCTTGTGCAAGTGTGCCTAATAGAATGGAGGGGTGGATGTTAAAGCTTCATTTACAGTTCCGACTTGAGAAGTGTTTGATTGGAGTTGAGAGGCAAGGGAGATTATAAAGGACCTCGTTTGTTTGAAGACGAAAGAAAGCCCATGACTTGGTGCCATGCGCCTCAATGGAACGTTGACAGCCATGTCTCTTGAAGTAACCGTGGGATGCTGCCGCTGGGCAACAGAGAGGATCCTCCTAGGCAGAGACTGAGTTGAGTTGAGCTGACCACTCGGCCAAGGCTCGTGAGGCGGCAGGAAAGTGTTTGGGTGACAGGGCGACCTGGCGCACTTGTCAGAGAGAGAGAAGGACGGCAAACTGGAAATTGGAAGGCAAGCAAGTTTTCCTAGCTTCCATTATGGCAAAGCAGGTCACCAAAATGGCTCTATTCCGCCATCACAGCAACAGATTCCAGACAGATGGGAAGAGGTCGAAAGGGAGAGAGAGAAGTAATCAACAAGTGCCGATCTGCCAGGACCACGAGAACCAGAAAATAGCGAGATCGGGCGGCATCCTTTCCACCCTTGTGCTCAAAAAAAGACAGGACGGCGGATTTGAGATTTTGGGACGGGAAGGGCCAAGGTTGGAGTGCAGCAGAGTTGTGTCGTACTCGATCCCAAGTGAGGAAGGTGCACTTGCAAGAGCTGACACCATCAACGTTCAACGTTGGAGTCCTTGGAACTGTTGGGAGGTTGCAGAGTGGGTCCCTGAACCCTGCATTAACCCCACCCACTCACTCACTCTTCGAATCTGTTCTGCACCCCGCCGGAATGGCCAAACCTTATCCCGTGCCTCCAAAACATTGGATGCGGGCTTATCGGGGAAGCATCGCGATAAGCAAGAAAAAAAAGTGATCCAGCCAAATTTTGGCGCCAAGTGCAGCAGCAGCGCAGTCCAGCGGCTGTCAATCAATCGGCCCTCTACTTTACTCGAGACGATCCCCGAGCAGCCACCACCACCAACACACCATGGCGTCCGATCACAGCAAAAAGCGCAAGCTCAAGGAACCAAAGTCCGCCAAAGAGGATGGCACCGCTGCTGCCGTTGTGCGGAAGCCCAAAAAGGCGAAGCGCGAAGCAACCCCCGAAGAGACCGACGACGTCGAGATCGAGTCCGCCCCCGAGCCAGTAGTCGAGAAGGAGAACGAGGTCGCTGCCGTCCAAGACACCGAGAACCAGAAGGATGAGGACGACGATGATCTGGAGAGGGACGGTGACGATATTAGACCACAGACTGACTCTCTGCTGCCTCCCTCTATCAACACCGACGTCCAGGCCTTTGCCGAGCTGAACCTCTCCGAAAAGACCATGAAGGCAATCGCCGACATGGGCTTTACAAAGATGACCGAGATCCAGCGGAGAGGCATTCCGCCGCTTCTGGCCGGCAAGGATGTGCTTGGTGCTGCAAAGACGGGCTCGGGCAAAACGCTGGCCTTCCTCATCCCCGCCATTGAGATGCTGCATTCTTTGCGCTTCAAGCCAAGAAACGGCACCGGCGTTATTGTAGTCACCCCCACCCGCGAGTTGGCCCTGCAAATTTTTGGCGTTGCGCGCGAGTTGATGGCCAACCACTCACAGACATGTGCGACTCTCCCTCCCCTCAGCTTTTGGATGATGCGTAAACTGACACCATGTGTGTAGACGGAGTCGTCATTGGCGGCGCAAATCGGAGAGCCGAGGCGGACAAGCTTGGGAAGGGTGTCAATCTTCTCATCGCGACGCCCGGTAGACTGCTTGATCGTAGGTTATCCCAAAGCAGGCTTTAGACTGGAAGATGCTGACTTGACGATGAAATCAGACCTTCAAAATACCCCCTTCGTCTTCAAGAACCTGCGATCCCTAATTATCGACGAGGCGGATCGGATATTGGAAATTGGTTTCGAGGACGAGATGCGCCAGATCGTCAAGATCCTGCCCAAGGAAGACAGACAAACCATGCTCTTCTCCGCTACGCAAACCACAAAGGTCGAGGACTTGGCGAGAATCTCGCTGCGGCCGGGGCCTCTCTATATCAACGTCGACGAGGAGAAGCAGTTCAGCACAGTGGAGGGTCTTGACCAGGGGTACGTCATTGTCGATGCCGACAAGCGCTTCCTCTTGCTCTTCTCCTTCCTGAAGAAGATGGCCAAGAAGAAGATCATCGTCTTCTTCTCGTCCTGCAACTCGGTCAAGTACTACAGCGAGCTTCTGCAGTACATTGACCTGCAGGTGCTGGACCTGCACGGAAAGCAGAAGCAGCAGAAGCGAACCAACACCTTCTTCGAGTTCTGCAACGCGACGCAGGGAACCCTGATCTGCACAGACGTTGCCGCTCGCGGTCTCGACATTCCGGCAGTGGACTGGATCGTCCAGTTCGACCCGCCTGACGACCCGCGCGACTACATTCACCGCGTCGGCCGGACCGCCAGAGGCAACAACACCAAGGGCCGATCCCTGCTCTTCCTGCAGCCCGCCGAGATTGGGTTTCTCGCCCATCTCAAGGCCGCCAAGGTGCCGGTTGTCGAGTACGACTTCCCCAAGAACAAGATCCTCAATGTGCAGTCCCAGCTTGAGAAGCTCATTGGGCAAAACTACTACCTCAATCAGAGCGCCAAGGACGGATACCGCTCGTACCTGCACGCCTATGCCTCTCACAGTCTCCGCAGTGTTTTTGACATCCACAAGCTCGACCTGCTCAAGGTTGCAAAGGTAAGATTGCCGACTTTGTTTCAAGAAAAGATCCTAGCTGACCCGTCCAACAGAGTTTCGGATTCACACAGCCGCCCAGAGTGGACATCACCCTGTCCGCTGGGATGAGTCGGGACAAGAAGTCGCAGCCCAGGAGGGCGTATGGAAGCCAGCCGCGGCAAGGAGGCACGGGCCGGCACTAGGAGTAAGGAGTAGTTTGCTGGATAGGCGCTAGGCGGGTGTTAAAACGAAGGGCATTTGTCCTTGCGGTCGTGACGATTTGCATGGTGTTGTTGTCAAATACCAAGGGTCTTGGAAGATCATTTCCAGGATGACGAGGCAGCTGAATGCCCAGCTGCATCTTTGTGTCTGTTCTCACGGTGCTAGGTCAATTTGTAAGTCATGAATTAAGATGATCTGCTACTCGTATCCCTCAGCCTCGCGTTGTTGGATGACGGCGGTCCCAGAGCGGGACACCAGATTCGATGTGTTTTTGGACTGTTCTTGCTTATCGCACCCCGCCGGTGGTCAGCGATCGACACTCTCGCACGGTCAATGTTTTGAGAAAAGATTCAAATTACCCCTAGTCGAGAGAACCTGGTTCGCGCCCGATATGTGTTTACTTTGTTTGCTGCCAAGTCTTGCAATACTGCCAGTGAAGTAGTGGGTCGTTTGTCAATACCAGACTTCTACGGAGCGTCCAAGCTCTCCTCCTCGGCGTTAATGCCTTACCTTGCTCATTATTGGCACCATTCAAGGCAATGACCTCAAGGGAATACAGGACTTGGTATAGCTGATGGACATGTTCTGTTGCCAACCAGCCTGCTCCAGTATTATTATCTCCAACTAATATAGCACTCTCGGGCACTATTACAGCTGTGCAAGTACAACACAATGATCTCCAATGGCACATTAAACCAATGAGACTCCTCATCGAACAGTGTGGGGTATGTTTTGACTGAGGTAAAGCCCGTCTATCTGTTTTGATCTTGTGTGAAATATGTGAAAGACATTCTAGGCTAAATGCAAAGACATTTCCACTATGGAGTATCGTTTAGGTCTCGAGGTCGTGGATATGATGGATCCAAAAAAGACTCGATATATTTCCTGTATGCAACAAGAAGCTAATTGGAGTTACGGAGTCCCAGGGATGGCAGATGACAGATTACAGACGATGTTGAGGGGTGGAGGTTTGGACGAATTGACTTGTTTGGGTGTGGTGTCTGACAGAGGCGGCCCAGACTCAGATGGAAGGGACCCGCAGGTGGGCTTGGCCAGTGCCGCGCTGTCATTGGCCAATACCTTTCACAGCTCAGCTGAGGATGGACCCCGCTGCTGTCTGTGCGCCATGCTCCTTCCGGCAGCAAAATCTCGATCACGAATAAGGTTCCGAGTCCCCCATTGATCCATCGTCTTTCAAGCACGGGGATGCCGGCCGTTGTGTTCAACCTTGGTACTTATTTGCCACCATCATTCCCATCATTCCCATCAATATCCTATTGTATATCAGGTATACTTCTCTAGCAATTTGTCGTCCGAATTTGATGTTTTCCTCACTCTCTCTCTCTCTCTCTCACACACACACACACACAATTAAAGGGACAGAAGCTCGTAATCTATACACATACATTTCTATGAGCCGACCGAATGCGAAGTACAGAAGCTTCTGTCCCACCATAAACATGCTTGCCCTTTCCAACCAGCCGGAGCTGGCTCCGCTTTAAATTTTTGACGTCCAGACTTGGGACTTTTGTCGATGAACCGCTTGAAATCCCCCCTCACCATCGTGTCCAGTCTCCGCTCGAATGGCTGCTTCAGTCGTGGCAACCAATGCCCGCCATGACCATTTGGCGACAGCAGCCAGTAGCGTCCTCTCCAAGCCCCCATCCCCCATCCCCCCTCCTTGCCTCCCTCGCCTACCCCTCTCGATAGTTGCCGCCTGCCCCTAGAGCTGCAGCTGGACATACCTTGATTGTCATGAGCTTATCAGAGCCTAACGCCCTTTCCCGGAAAGGAGGTGATAGATAGGGTGCATGTGGTATGAGGCACGATAGATTTATCATTTGGCCAAAGGCCCGTTGTCGTCTTTCCCCCCTCCATGATCATCCACCGAATCTCTCCTCCCCATCTGGCTTCTTGCCGCCAAATCAGACGTTTTTATCTACCTTAATGATACCCAGAGACAAAATCATGTCCTCAAACCGAGTCTCTCTTCCCATGTCGATGTGATCGGCTCCAGGAGTCTCGACACTCTTGAGTACCGATACCGACCTACCTGGGCCAAGTGGACGCCGCACCACCAGCCCAGCGCCCTTAGCACGCCCGCGACCGGGGCTACTGCAACCAATTAACTCGCCCCCCCCCTCCCCGAGTCCTGAGAAGTTAGAACAGATTAAAAACAACAAGGCAAGTTTCACACTAGAGCCCGCGGGTTTGCTTCCCCGGCTGCTACCACCCCACAAAACAGGGCATGTAGCCATTCTCCAAGGAGGCAAAATAGCAAGCAGCACGAGAACAGCAGGAAACTGATGGATGCCCATTTTGTCAGCCTCCCACCAGAGGTCTCTTTTGCGCGCCGACCATCGACGACTACGACTCAACAATCGTCCCGACTGCCCATCCGCCGCCAACAACCTGAGCATACAACCTGAAGGGCACGCACGCACGCACGCACGCACGCGTCGCTTTGCGCGAACGACTTGGGCCATGTGTCGCAACATCGTGTTCAGGGGAAAATGCACCCAGTGCGCCGGCGATTTTATATGGGCCGACCTTTCGCAGGAGCTGAGCTGTCTCGAGGCCAAAAACGCGGGCGTGTTTGGGATGTGCCGACGCGGCGTCGCAGTTGAAAACCACGAATTTGACCAGGAGTGCGACCCTTGCCTGGCCAAGATGGAGGCGGATGAGGGCTACGGAGGTACGGAAGAGGAAGACAAGCTCCAGCTGGACCTACAGGTGGTCGACGAAGCCGACAAGGCGACCGAGACCACGGCCAATGGCAAGGGCAAGACTGAGGGAAGGAAAGCATGCGCTGACGACCATGACGACCAAGACGGCGGCCGGCGGAATAAGAAGCAACGCACCTTATGACGACCGGCAACATGTTTGATCTATACCCAACCACACGCGACCGCGATGACCCAGTTCTCGCCTCGTCCACCCGCGCGCGGCAGCGCAGAGCACCACGACAAACACAGCGACGAGAGCACGGCGACATCGGATGGAGGGGCGGCAGACCTCCTGCGGCGCGACATTTTGTTCTTGTAACATCCCGTCAGCCTCGGAAACGCTTGGGAGACGAGACATGACCATGTTCCCCTTGGCTTCCATAGCAAGCGTGCAACGAGTTGATGGTAAGCGACGAGCATGACGAATTATGACGAACACGAGGAGGATGAGGTCGGCTCAGGCAGGAAGAGATGGGGAGAATATCGGACGAAATAATTGGATAAGGGGTTTCCTGAGCAACATTCGGCCAGCGTCAAAGACCCTGTCCCCAAATCTGACAAAGACACCCCCAACGAGGTCCACTATGCGAAAGGGATGGTCTAAGTTTGCAGATACAGGCCGCCGTCCAAGCAAGCGAAGGTTGGAAGTCGGAAGGAAAGCCAACAATCTATCGTGTATTTGCTCTAAATATATAGTAAGTAGTGACGAAGAAGCTTCCGCCGTCATTGGGGTATCAAGACTCAATAAATATATATATATAATTTAATCCACCCCCTCCCACGTCTTCCTCACGAGCCTCCAGTATCTGTCCTCATTGCCCCCCCTGACATGTGCAACATGGCTCGTCCCAACGAACTTCTCCAACCGGACATCGAACCCCTTGGCCCTGGCATCGTTCGCATGCGCCTCCACATGCCTCCAGTCCACCAAGTGATCCGCCTCACTATACAGATAGGTCCTCCTGACTTCTGTCGTCCCCTTCCACCTGCTGCTGCCGCCCGCGTCGTCGTCGTTGTTGTTATTGTTGTTGTTGTTGTTGTTGTTGTTGTGCGCGGCCGCGACGCGCGCCAACGGGCCCGGCCGGAACCCGAACCGCCCCAGCACGACGTGCAGCACCCAGAACCACGCGCAAAACGCATGCAGCGCGGGCAGCACCAGCCAGTACTGCCACCGCGTCGTCAGGCCCGCTGAGATGGCCGCCAGTGTCCCGCGGTACGTGAACTGGCCCGGCGCTGAGTCGAAGATGATGGCGTATTTCAACAACGAAGGAAGAGGAGGTTGCTGCTTCTGATTGGGGGCGCCAATCACTGCTGCTGCTGCCCAGATGCGCCAGAGCATGGTGCTCCCGCCGTTGGACCACACATGGATCAAGATATCGGGTCTCTTCTTCTTCTTCTTTTCATTGTCGTTTGGGTTTCGGCTCTCCGACGGCTGTGCAGCCTGAGGAGTACGAATTGGAGGAGGAGAAGGAGAAGAGAGAAAAGACTGGATCAGCGGCACCGCAACAGCGACCTCGGCGTCGGCGGCGCGGGGCCCGAAAAAGTGCCGCAGCTCGGAGCGGACCAGCACGATGGGCGACGACGGGAACAGCGCCTGGTACGGCCGCACGTATTTGGCAATGTGCAGCGGACGGGCGCCCATCCAAGATGCGAGCAGGATCAGTTTGGGCGCCGCGTGGTCCTGGTCCTGGTCCTGGTCCTGGTCGTGGGACGACGAGGAGGGGATATGGCGGCTGGGAATGTCCGGGGGGCGATGGAAGTAGACCATGGGCGAGAGCCGGGTCATGAACCCCAGGGGGTCCGAGTCGGCGGTCTCCGTAATGGTGTTGGACGCCATCATCAATGGCTACCGTCGGGCTTGCGTGTCTCTCTGTCTGTTTGTAGGTGAAACAAAGATACAAGACGAGTCTGGTCTTGTCTTGCTGCTGTCTCGAAACATCATTTCCCGTCAATGTCCTTGGATCAACAGGGGCAGCTGACGCCAAGAACGTACCAAGGTACATACCTCGAGTGGAAGGTGGGGAAATGGATCCATCCCATCACCCATCAACCGCGACCCACCGGCAAAGACAACCTGGAAGGGAGGGAGGGGTGTGGCTGCAGACATCCGACCACCCCCGAGCCCCGAGAGACACAAACAAACAAACACTCACTCGTGTCGGCCAAATCTTCAATGGGCCGCTTGAAAGTGAAGCAGAATCATGTCTCTCGCCCGAAACGCGGCGCGGGAAGGCACAGGCATGTTGCATCATTTATGTGCATCAATCAGCTCAACTCCCAATCCCGCTCCCGAGGCAGACAGTGTCACTGCCATCGAGCCACGCAGACTCCGTGCGTTGTCAGTAATCACAAATCGCGACCACTCACCCTCACGCAGCATCAGGACAACGAAGAAATCAGAGGTTGCAAAATGTACTAATAAGGGGTATTACTTAGTTTATGTTTTATTATGTTTTTTCTTTGTTTTCCCCTCGCACCCCAGCTCCTTATTGCCTCATCCACGTCGAGCAGCTCAGACATTCGGAACCCCCGGCGCCGCGGCCTCAAGCAACTTGTCGAATTTGGGCGTGCCCAGCCCCGTGACCGGATCCCATCCAACCGTTGCATTCCATCGGGCACCGGATCGGAGGTCCTTGCTGCCATAACATCCCCCGTTATAACCTGTTGTGATGTCGGTAAAGGCGGCCGTGTTATTGTACAGCCAGGGGTTCAAGAACCCGAGCGGAGGCTTCCCCTGGGTCCACCGCGCCGAGTTCAATAGCGCAACAACACCGGCGAATACAGGAGCGGACGCGCTGGTGCCTGACATAAGTGAGAGGTAACCCTTGTCAATAACAGCAAAGTTGGACCCTTGCGCCGAGACATCCGGAATAGCGCGGCCTGAGCCGTTGAAGAAGGCCGAGTAAGTGCTTCCAATGCTCTTGAGATAAGGTGCTACCGCATCCTTCTGCCAGCTCGGCTGTGCGTGGACGATGCTGAAGCCGCCGCTGGAGAAGGACACACCTCTCTCTGGGTTCGTTCCTGTCGTCGCGCCCACCGAGGTGATCCACGGACAGCCGGCTGGGAACGTGGGCTCGAAGTACGTGGCATTGTTGGTGTTGCGCACGCAAGAGTTTCCGGGGCCCGAGTCGCCCGATGCGAAAATGACCGAGACGCCGCGCGCCCCCAGCTGCATGAACATGTTGCAAGTCTTGAGCGCGTATTCTTGGGGGATGGACTGCTCCTCCTCTCCATACGATGTCGAGATGGTTTGCGGGAGGGCCGAGTCAGGCTGTGCGAGCATGTATGTGAGCCACTCGAGGTACGGCTCGTTGCTTCCGGGAGGCCGGGGCTGATCTTTTGTTGGCACCAGGGGACCGCGGCCGGCGGTGCTGTATTCCACGATGGGGATGGGGTGGCTGATTCCCAGGATGTACTGGACGTCGAGGTTCGCCTCACCTGCGCGTGCTGTTAGCAACTCGATCACATACATACCTACATATTTATGGAGTCGGGGGCCACTTGCCACTGTCGCTGGAGCTCTTCTGTCCATCCAGGCCCCCATTGACCAGCTGGACCGTGAAGTTCTGGCCCTTGGCGGGCTGAACGTAACGTTCTTCAAACGTTTGGAGGTCTGAGTACCTGGCGTACTCCTCGAGGTAGGAGGCGAAGGCGATCTTGTTGGCAGGAGACATCGGCGCGGTGAAGTTGATGTTGTAGAGCGACTTGAGGCAGTCGGGCGTGATCGTGCTCCCGCAAACGGCGGCGTCTTCCGAGGCGGCAAAGTTGGTCTTGGTCGTCGCCGAGGCCTTCATCTCGCCGACAGGCCCGACGCGGTGCATCTCGAAGATGGTCGACTTCCTGGCACCCAGCTGTCCGAACCGGGTCGTGGGCTGCACAAGATCGATGTGGGCGGCCACGACATCGGGGACTTTGTAGGAGAGGGTCCGAAGCTTGGGGCCGCCGCCTTCCGAGTACTCGAACCAAGAGAAGGTGGTGCCGAGGAGGTCGTTCGCCGTGCCCACGGTTGTGGTGAACGACACCCAGTCATTGTCCACGACAGGCTTGATGCCATGCTTGGCGAGCCACTCTGCGACGGTCGAGGTGGCATCTTCAGAGGGCGCAGTGTACGAGCGGACCTCGTCACGCGTCATGTGCATGCCGTAGTTGGGATGGCCTGGCGTGGACATCTCGAGCACGGCCTGCTCCAGGGCGTCGGTATGCTGCTGGCGGAGGGCGATATGGAGCGATATGGGCTCGTCCAAGGCGGCCTTCCCGACCTCACTCCAGTCCTTGGGCACGGCAGCGAGCCTGTCCATGACGCGGGCCGACGCCGCGGCGGCGAACAGCAAAGCCTGAAGAAGCATGGTAAACGATTGCCTGGCTGCCACTTCTCGAAGTCGGCGAAACAGGGTGATGGGCCTTCGGAAGAGCAATCGGGAGCAGTCGATCCTGAGGCCGCTGGGAAGGGGGAGGGGGAGGGGGAGGGTGAAAGGTAAGGTAAGGAGGAGGAGGAGGAGGTTAAGTACTCGGAGTACCTTGGGCGCCTCCAGACTGTGCCACTCAGTGGTGCGGATACCTGCTCAAGTTCAGATGCAACCTGGAAGCTCCATGCTTCCTCACCCTTCCTCAATGCCTACCTGACCTTAGGTATGTGGAGGCGGAGAAGCGAGTGGACTCCCACGCTCCAAGCTATCCCTACGAATAAGGAAGGTTCTCTCCTCTTTGGATCAAAATGAACACACCCAACGGGCAGGGAAGGGGCAAGCGGACAGGTACATGCCGGCGGAGGACCCGAAGCTGGGCAGCAGGAATGACGGAAAGCCCTGTTCCACCCACACAGCTCTGGGCGGCCAGGCACATCATGGGAAGGCACAAGGCACATGCACACGCACAGGGCGGCGCAGCGTTCTGTGAAAGAAAGGCATGCCGTTGCCATTGCCATTGCCTGGCTGCCCGCGGCGATGTGTCGCCAAGAGGAAGGACGTCGTGTTTCAATAAGGCAGGTACGGATACCCTCTTTGCTTTCTAAATTGTGGTCGGCAGATCGGCAGATGGGGGGACCCAGGCCGATCCCTGGGCTTACTTACATGCGCTGATTTAGCCGTTTCCTGCGAGCAATGCAAGACTCAAGTAGAGTACCTTAGGTAGCGAAGAGGTAACAAGAGAGGTTGCCCACCTATCTCAGGGGCTAATAAGCACCTACTCACGAGTCACACCGCGCCAAGCGTGCCAAACGGTTGGACATCAAGCTCGAAGCGACCGATCCAACTTGGAACTTTAAATCGCGAGCTCAGACAGGCACGCAGGGTCCAGACTGCCTGGCCGTTCGTCGTTGTACAGAGCCTCATGTAGTGTGACATTCGGGCTAAGATTGCTAATGGGGGTTTGTCCGCGGCAGCAGCCAACGGTTTGTCTCAATGGGCAGCTGGTGGTGGTGCTTGCTGAGAAACACAGGGAAGGAGCACCTAACAGCCAGCCAGCATCTCGGAGGTCGTGCAAAGGGAGGAGGTGCCACCGTGCATGAGAGAGCCGCCCCACCTCTCAGAAATTCACTATAACTTAAACTCAGGACCTGCCCCAATCGGGCTAGCTCTCCAATGGACGTCATACCAGCAGTTTATCCACCTCAGTATTTGGCACGGAGACACGGAAGGTGCGTTTGTTGGCCCAAGGGAAAACATGCCGAACCTCCAACAGTGACCCATTAAAGCCAGTTGATGCAGACGCGGAGATAACGGGAGGTGGCAGGGTTCTCCTTACAAGGCATGGCGAAAAGCCCCGAACGCCAAGCATATATGTATCATCCCAACCAACTGTGCTGGTTATCTGCACGCTTGTTGACCATCAAGGCAGTTGACGATTCTGCGATGCAAGTCTGGACTTTTTGGAGGATGACTCGTTGTTCTGGACTAGGTTACGAAAAAGGATGATATGCATTGAACAAAACTCACGAAAGGAGACTCCGAGATGCTAGTCCTCAATCCTCAACTCTGTGTCCCATGCCAGCATTCAGCTTGGCAACTGTAGTCCACGTCCCGGCAGAAAAGATGCATCAGCATCAAATTATGAATGGGATTCTACTTGTCACCGTCACCGTCATCGCCGCTGCCATTGCCGTCGCCGCCACCGTCATCTCCGTCCCCAGTGTCGTCCTCATCGTCATCCGACTACTGCCCAATCACCGGATCCAGCGCCATCTCAATATGCTTCCAGGTGACCGGCTCGCCACAGGACTCGACCAGCTTCCTGGCTGTATCAAGAGCGTTGTGAATCTGGTGACCGTTGAATTTCCATCCGGCGAGTTTGGCCAAGTGGCAGCCGACCGTCTCCCTGAACGTCTGCTCCGTCATCTCGCTCATAGGCTTCATGTCTTCGAGTGCTCCGCCCCAGATCTTCTTGCGCCCCGACGTGCTAAGCAGAGGAAAATTCATCGGAAACTGGACTCGGCTGGCAAACGACGGATGCATGGCCCCGGGGTGGTTGTGTCTCGACGTCAACATAACGATGCCTGGGTACGTGCTGAGGAGGTGGCTCAAGTAGTTGGTCATGTCGGTCCTGTCCGCCCAGTCGTCTATCTCGTCGAGCAGTAGAATGCACTTCCAAACGGAACTCGTGGTGCAATCTTCGCCTCTAAGTAAAAACTTGGACCGGGAGTCGTCGTCATGAGGAAGTCTTACTGTTGCCAGCACCGCTGATTGAGGATCCTGGGGCTGGGACGAGACGGGCTTTGCAACGTGGCTCTCCATAGCGCCCTGCGTGTGAGGCGGGTTGGGCATGTCGGCACAATTGGGATTGGATGTTTGGCCTTCCGACTGATTCTGGCCATTTCCAGCCTGCCGTTGAGCCTTTGCACAATCCTAGTCAGACTGGGCTGCGGCCAACCGTTCCCTGTTGCTGTCCTCCAACTGCCTCGGCTGATGTTGATAAGCCAAGAGGGGCGAGCCGCCCATTGGAGACTCTGACTCAGTTGCGGTGGCATTTCCGCCGAATGTCGGATCGAAGGGAATGTCCATCCCCAGCATGGGTTAAGGGTGTAGAAGGTCAGACGGTGAAGTTTTGGGCGTTGTTGAAACAGGAGAAAGAGTGATGGAGGGAGGGTTTTTGCGAACGGGCGGTTGGATATCCTCAACGGGCCTCACTGAGACAAGAAACGGTGCTTGGTTTGGCGGCAATGCCAAGGGATGGAAGGTTCGCTGGGAACCATGAGGTGGAAGAATGCAAAAATGGCAAGGCAAAATGACTGACTGGATAACTGAACCAACCCGAAATAGGGTTTGGATGGCAGCGGGTAGAGGTGGGCGAGCGAGGTTGGGACATTCACCAGAGTTAGAGTTCAGCGAAAGCCTGCCTTTTTGATGCTAGTGTGGACTGTGGCTTGCACCTTCCAAGCAAGTTCCTAACCGTCTTGCTGTCCTCCTTGGCCGAATGCCTTCTCCGCCATCGCAGCTTCCGGGATTGTTGGGCAGCCAGAGAAAACATCCGCGGATGGAAACTGGCAGGTGCAAACAACACGGGGTGGCTAGCATCGCATTTTTGTCTCTCTCGAAATCTCCCCCATCCACCATGCTGAGAATCAACTGCCGGGGCTTTGGTTGAGCTGTTCGTTGCCTGTCTGTCTCGTGTCATGTCAGAGAGCCTGAAGGGGATGAATGTCAGGTTAGGTTCCGTCATCCCCACCGAGTTGTGGATATTTAAGCTTGCCTTTCCATCATCACCACAATAACCAATACACGAGCAACTTGAATAGCGTTTGCTTCACTGGAGTTTGTCTTTTGACCCTACCCTGAGTGCCCTCCTGCCCAGCATGCGGCTCCGTGCTGCCTCCAGTCTGCGGCTTGCCTCGAACTGTGGCGCTGCCATGCTGATTGGCGCCATGCCTTTTGTTAGTTCCATGCATAATTAATTGAGGGGGGCGGCTCGCCGAACCTCAGCTAAGGGAGTCACACTTCTTCCGCGTGTCACAAACGATTTGGGGGCCTTGTTAACAGGTTCTCGGTCTTTTTCCTTTTACTCTAGTATACAGATCACGCTGGTCGTCACCAGTTGCCTCCTCCACCTCCCGCTGGCCAATCCCCGACAAGAAAGTCCTGGCGGGGATGGATCGAAGATGCTCGACCATGGTCCGCAAACACTGGGTCGGCAGCAAACGGTCAGGCGGCCGCTACCAACGAAAGAGAAATCGAAATCAATGAGCACCCATACTAGACAGTGAACCACACGACGCGGAGAATACCAAACCCAGATGAGAAAGAAACAAAACGAAATGAAAATAGAAAGACGTGTTTGTCCGTGATATGTGGGCTCCGGCAGAACGAGAACTCCAATGTCAATGCCAAGATGGTTGTAACCAGTCACCAGCGAGATTGCCAACGCGAGCAGTTGCACAGTCCACGAGCGGGAAAAGGGGACCTCTTCTTGTCACAGACAGCCTGAGCTACACGGAGTAGGCCGGTGGCGACGACACTCGACGGGTGTGGGCGGGCATCCACCCACCGACAAGAGAGTCCACTGGTGAGGCAAAACATGAGACAGCTGCCACGGTGCTATCGGATGTCAGAGAGCGAGCCACCAGTCATATGCCAGCCGGTTGCAGGCAAGCTTTTTTGAGAACCGGCACAGGCGCAGCTCCTGTCGCTTTTCAACAAAGGGGCAGGTAGACAGAGACCTTGGGACCTTGCATGTGCGCGCGCCGTTTGATAAGTGGGTAGTTGCCGGGTGGGAAGAAAGCTTCAGCAAGCTGGTCAAGATTAGATCCAAACGGGCAAGCCAATGCATATAAGGGCGTCGACGGTGACGTAACCGGTTCCGAAACTGAAGCACCATGTCGCGAAGCGGTAGCCCAACGGCGCCGAAAGAAAAGAGTCGTATACTTGTACATCATTGAAGAAAACTGAGGGATCCAGTTACGCTGAGAGTCCGAGGGCCCAAGAGAGCCCGGACAGAGCTCACATGTCCATGTCCTGGTATCATAGAAAGCGCCGTCATGGATGGATTCAAAGTGCAGTGTCAGGACGAGCAGCGATTAAGGGCGGCAGTGTCAAGACGTGTCAACGAGACGAGCGAGCAAGTCAACATCAAGCGCATCAGAGAATCTGAGAGCATGGCGACATTACGAGGTCCCGGGCGGCGGGCCTCCCTGACCTTGGGCCTGCTGCGCCGCGACCTGCGATTGCCACCACAGTGCGACATAATTCTCGTAACCTCCATCTGTATTTCACGGTTAGCAGGGGGGTTCCGGGTTCGCATGGTTGAAGAGATAGAGGGGCACATACACATGGCATAGGGATCAGCTTCAGTCCCGGCGGTCCCGGCTGGGGCCGCATTACCAGGGGGCATGCTCTGGGGCGCGCTGCTGTTGTTAGAGGGCTGGCCATAGCCGGGATTGTCGTAGTCACGGTGCTGTTGCTGATGCTGCGGCGGTCCACGACCACGACCGCCACCACCTCCGGCACTCTTCTGTCTCTGCAAGTCTGTCAGTATGCCTGCTTGCGAGCAGAGGAGTTGGTGTAGGAAAACGTACTGCTGCGTCGACCTTCTCTTCGATCGCCTGCTTGGCCCGGTTGATGGCATCGCGGCTGCCAACGAGGCCTATTTCGCGCTCCGTCTCGCCAGGTCCAGAAGACTGGGACACGTTGATCTTGCAGCCCGTGGTGTTCTGCATCTCACGGATCGTCTCGCCACCCTTGCCTATGATCATGCCGACAGCGTCTGATGGAACGTAGATGGAGTCGTTGATCTTGTCGGGACCGCCTCCCATGTTATCATTCCGTCCACCTCGGGGGGGTCCCTGCATGCCGCCGGGCATACCGCCAGGGTTGCCGCCCGGATTGTTCCCGTTTCGGCTGTCACTCTCAACAATCTCCAAGATGAGCTCCTTGGCGTGTCGGGCGGCGGCAGGGGACCCGATCAAATTGACGGGTCGGAGGCCGTTGATGCTCTTGTTCTCGGCTACAATGTTAATGTGGCACCCGCTTCGCTCCTGAAGGTCACGAATGGTTTCTCCGCCGCGACCAATGATCAAGCCCACGGTTCTATCGGGGACCATAATCTGGAGGCTATCTTCGCCTTCTTTAAGAACGGGAGGAACACTCGTGGCGCCACGACCGCCGTCTCGGCTGCCCTTATCGGCACCTGGTGGGGCACCGCCTCGCATGCCGCTGTCCTGGATGATGCGGTTGATCATCCCCTTGGCCTCCTCACGCTGGGCTCGAGGGCCAGTAATCTTGCAGTATCGGTAGGGCTCGTTCTGGCCAGTCGGAGGGACGAACTGTACGCGGCACCGGCTCTCGCCTTCGACGCGACGAAGATTCTCGCCCTGTCGGCCGATGATGAGACCAACGAGACTGGATTCGATCTCGATTGTCTCAGTGTTGTCATCCTTGCCTCTCAGAGGGGACCGGTCACGCGGGCCACCGTTGGAGCCGCGCGGGGAAAACCCCTGGCGACCACGGCCGGGAGAAAATGAGCGTTCGCGACCAAAGTCACGGGGTGGGCCACCATGGCCGCCGTGTCCACCATGTCCGCCGTGCTCGCTGCGGCGCTCGTCACGATATGGGTTGAAGTTGTCGCGAAAGGCATCGCGTCCTCCTCGGGGGCTCTTGGACCGCGAGCGCTGATACTGCCGGGAATCCGAAGGGCGAGAGTCTTGGGAAGGGTAGCCTCCCACTGGGCGGTCGTACGGCTTGATGCCCTGCTCGGCCGCAAACGCCTTGGCCTTGGCAATGGCATCTGCAAGATGGGGTGCAAGGGGAACAGTGCCCGAGTTGACCGGACGGATGGCACTCAGATCGATGCTTCCTCCGCCCGACGGTTGAGGGTATGGGTAGCTCGGCGGCTGCTGTTGGTAGAGCGGTGGCTGGGCCGAGTAGGGATTCTGGGGCGGAGGCGCATATGACACTGGCATGGGCGGCGCCGCGGGCGCGGGCAAGCCTGGCTGGTTTTGAGTTGGAGTCGAGGTAGCAGGCCGGGTGGCATCTGGAGAGAGCGCGCGTCAGTGGGCTGTCAATACGGGATGTCATGCTCTCCAGACGATGCTGGGTGCATGTGTGGTGTGTGGAGTGGGTGGTATGGTATGGGAGGCGTACCTAGCAGCCGGAGAATCGAGTTGATGTCGGGTTGGTTCGCCATCTTGAAGGAATCGCGTCGCGCAACGGAATGGTGCAGTTGGTGGATACGCACGCTGCTGTCTCAAGTTCTTTGACGTGAGGATGCAGAGTCGGCCGCGCAGAGAGTCGCGAGACACAAGGCCACAAAGGACGAGGGAGGCCGCCGTAAAATAGTACGATGGCAGCGGGGGAGGGAACGAAAACCTGTTCTCGCGACGCGCCTACAGACACAATAGGGTAGCGACAAGCGAGAGAGATGCTTCTAGGTCACCTATTCACGGACACGGCGACGCAGTGCAGTACGGTGTGGTGCAGTGTAGTGCGCAGTCAATGGGAATCACGTCGATGGTCGAATGTATTCGGAGGGGGGCGATGCAATGCGAATGCGATGCGAGGCACACAAAGAACGCTGTCATTCAACGCGGCAGCAGACAATAGCGCAGCAGCAGACCCGACCAACCTGGAACAGCAGCCAATAGAAGGGAAAAAACAAATTCTTTTGTTGCTCGATTGTCGATGTCGATTTGGTGTCGCAAGATTGCAGGTTTCGACTGACAGCGGTCGGGAAATTGCTGAAACCGGAAAGGGCTCGAATGACGGATGAGAAAAGGCAGTTGCACGTTGTCAAGCCTTTCTCGAATTGTGCTGGTGTGCCGAGAATCTGGTCTGGTGTCGAATGGGAGAAGGCGCACTCGCAATTTTTTTGATCAAAGGCTGAATTTTGCCACGAGCTCGAGCCACATGGAACAAATTTGACGCAAAAAAGCATCTTGGAAGGTGGCTTGGGCATGCAGCCAAGCGAGCCTCCACGTGACTCTGCTATCCAAACTCACAGACCTGGGAAAAGCCTTGGCGCCAATTGTTTGCCCTGCCAATTCAATTGTTTGCCGGCCCGCCAGGTGTTTAATTCTTGAACCTCACTCCAACCTGAGGCTCAGGTCACCATATTCCCATTCTTCTTTTATATATCCCTAACGTTGATCCGGCAGTAAGCTTGAATTCGCCAGCTCTGGAATATGCCATATTTGTTTTTGGAACTTCTCCGTTCTCCCTCCCTCTTTCTCCGGCCGCTCTCGACACTTTGAGCCAAGTCGTTCCCAAGCGCAGCCAGCACATTGTGCCCCAGAATGAGACCGACTCGGATACTGCCTTCCACAAAATGCCACCATTGTTGGTGTCCTACATCCATTCAAGATCCTCGCTCGGTCTTCATCTACTGTGCCGTCCATGTCCCTTTTTTTCAGGAACGCAAGCATTCTCCTGCAAAACTATAAGTTTGTTGTAAAACATCCAGTCTCGTGGCCACTGGGGTTTTTGGTATGGAAAGATGCTGGCCTTTTTTGCAGATATACAACAGCATTCAAAAACCAACTAATCTTTATTTTGTTCGAGTATTTTCGTGACCGCATTGTACCTTGGGCACAGAACGTCCTGGCCAGTAATGAATGTCTTCAATCCCAGGCTATTCGTTAGATTCTAAGGGAATGAGCGAGCATCGATTGTCCCGGCTTCGTGGGATTGATAATTAGCACTCATCTCCTCACAAAAATTAAGGAGAAAAAAAAACTAAAAATGGAGGATGTACAGTGGTGAACGTGAACAAGCAATTTCAAAGCTGTTTCTGAGACAGGGAGACATTGCATCACACATTATTGCCATACAAGCGCTGGCGAAGATGAAATCCCTGAATAATTAACTTGAAAGTCAAACAAGTTCACCATCGAGGAGCCTCCTTGCAAGCGGGACAAGATTAATCTGCTCGAAACTTCCCGACATTTACGAAGCGAGACATAATGTATGTGATAAAAGGTAAGCGGAGGAACACGGCCCAAAGGCCAATCGGCTTTCTTGTTTAAAGTCCAGTCTTTCGGCTTTGTTCAACAGGTCGTGGGATGGCGTATGTCAGGCACCTCCTGTACACCCATGGATATATTTTCTGAGGCTACAAGGAGTTCCTCAAAGTCTCTGTATCGCATGAGAAGCCCATACTATGCATGGTTGACGTGGATAACAGACGAATGGCACATCTTCCCAAACAAGCAAGCTAATTAGGGCTCTATTGGCAATACCAGGTAAATGCGCGAGACGTACCTGTCCAATACGCACGTTGAGAGATGAAAGGAAATATTTTTACTGGGGGTTCAAAAGCTGCCAATCATCATGTAACAACATTGGGAAGCTTGGTACCTTCCAGGTTGCCTTCCCTTAAGTCAAATGGCCGGAAATTACAGTCCTGAAGTCCCGTCGCTTCCATCTTACTTCTGTCTCGTCATTGCCAAGGGTGCGGGCCGAGATGCAAACGGACCATGGAAGTGCCCACTAACACCGATTTCCGTGGCACAAACCAGGGGGGAAGCGACCCGCTGTCTGGATACTGTGCGCCCTTCTGGTGGGACTGGCCTCTACCTCAACTCATCTGGAAGCCCCGGCTTCGTACCTGGTACAGTACCTTCCTCGGGCTCCTGCTGGAAAGACTTGGATGCTGCCGCACCGCGCCATGGTCAGCTCCAGTTGACTGCGCAACTGAGCAGTGGGTGGAGTCTCAGTGCCATGCAGGCACGCCGATGGTGCCCGATAGAAGGCCCAGATCGACAGCGCTTTCCCAGATTTGATCAAACGGCGGGAGCGCCCCTCCAAACAGGTCACCAAGTTCTTGCCTACGAACACTATTTCCCATCTGTCCGACCAGCAAAAAGCCCTCAGTACCTGCCCAATATGTGAGGGATTTCATGTCGGGCATGTGTGGATGTTCTTTCTACGCCATTGTAGACCCAACTGGGTTGGTAATTACGTCTGGAAGCAACTGCGGACAAATCTGTGGATGTGGAATATGTCAAACGTTTGACAGATGAATGATGGCAAAATGATCCGAAAGCCCATTTATTTGTTGTCTTGCCTGCCCAGGGTATGCTGTAGTACTCACGATCTCTCCACCAGATTGCACTGCTTTCCGCGCCGCATCCAGGCAAGCGATGAATGTTCACACCCGCTCCTTCCCGCTTGGCTGTCAATGGGGATCCTCAAGTTGCCCAACCAATTTGCACACCTAGTCTACATTTCTTCAGGACGCTCCTGCCAAATTCTTGGTTCAGTCAATCGGGACCTCGCTGCTGCTCTTGCCCGTTGGTTGAGGGAACTTGCACTGGCGAGTCTTGCAAGCCGATGCTAGGCCTTCTCCTTTCCGTCCTCGATTGCTGCAAAGCGTTTGTTGGCTCCCTTCCCTTTTGAATGAGGCAAGAGGAAAGTCTTTTGCCCGTCTCAACATTTTCCTGCTGGCTGTTACACAACGCGGCCCCGGGTCACTGCCTCTTTGCCCTTACCAATCCGTCTCGTCAACCCCAAACAACGATTTCCCTGGCTCTCGCTGGCTGGGCTCTCAGCACTGACAGTCATTCACTCGTTTCTTCTATCTACCTCGGGTCCCCTCTTCCTTCTCATCCCGTATTTGTTCATACGACCCTCTGTCTTTCTTCATCAGCCCGGCATTCCCAACTGATGATTTATATGCCAGAGTCTCTTATCCGACACTCTCTGCCCGCCATGTTGCAAGTTATTCTGACGTGGCTCCTCGCACATGGCGCCCTTCTTGTCAGCGCTGCGGCGACTGCCCATCCCCATCAGGATATCATCGACGCTCCGCCTCCAGGGTTCAGTTTCAAGGTCCCAAAGGCCACTCACCCCTGGACTTCCTCTTTCAAAGCCACCAAGCACGCCGAGAACATCCAGAAGATTCGTTCGTTCCGCGGCACCAAGATCAATGTCAGGTCCGTGGCTGCCATCCTAGGAGCTCACCAGCGCCAGGTCGGGGGCGTTGGCTACCAGAACATCTCGACAACCACGGCGTACGGCACCCAGTACGCCGCTGAGGTTGTCTGGAGCGGCCAACACCTTTGGCTGCTGATGGACACTGGCAGCTCTGACACCTGGGCTGTTCAAAAGAATTTCAGCTGCATTGACTACTCGTCCCAGATCGTCGCTCAGGGTGCCTGTGGCTTCGGACCTGTCCTCGCCGAGACCTTTCAGTATGGCCAAGTGGATCCCGAGCAGCACATGTTTATCCAGTACGGCGACGGGGAAATTGTCACGGGGCCCATGGGCTATTCGGACATCGTGGTCGCCAACATTACAGTCAAGATGCAGGAGGTCTGTCTTGCCAATACTACGTACTGGTATGGTAACAACTTCACTAGCGGGCTCATGGGTCTTGCGTTTCCGTCACTCACCAACGCCTACCTCGGACCGAGTGAGGGCCATGATGTCATGAGCCAGGTTGAGTATTCTCCTCTCTTCACCAGCATGGTCAGCCAGGGCAAGGTCCCCCCACTCTTCAGCATTGCCATTGACCGTAACTCCTCCTCCGGTATTCTTGCATGGGGTGGCGTTGCCCCAGCCAGTGGTGCCGACTTCAGCCAGGTTGCCACTCTGGACTTGATTGTTGTGAGTGCATCTATCAATTTGGCAATACCTCACCGCGCAAGCGGGGACCTGACTTTGAACAGACCAACCTGATCCAGGTCCCCGCCACTGCTTACGAATATTCGTTCTACACCATCATTCCAGACAGCTGGCAGTATGACCAAGTGACAGACACCAAGCAGTTTCCCTACATCGTCGACAGCGGTACAACACTCTGTTACCTGCCTCCACGTAAGTTGCATGTCGATTGAGTTTGCCCACCGGGGAGGGGAGTCTTGACTGACAATGCCATCTTCGCCTCTTCAGAGGTTGCAGAGGCCATCAATGAGGCCTTCCGGCCAGCTGCCGTCTATCTGTGGATGTACGGCGCATACTTTACAACCTGCAACGCCATCGCTCCCCGCATTTCCATCAAACTGGGTGGCATCGAGTTTTGGTTCAACTCTGTCGATCTCATCTACCGCAACATGATAGATCCAATGACCGGTCTTTGTATGACAGCGATTGCAAGCGGCGGCACCGGCCCATACATTTTGGGGGATGCATTTCTGCAAAATGTTGTTGCTGTGTTTGATGTTGGAGAAGCGAAGATGAGGTTCATCCCCCGCGAGTTCTATTGATGGCATGCTGCAACTGGCCTGCTGCTCCTTCGGCCATGACATATATTTTATCGTCAATCTCCGAGACGAATCTTGCCAATTTTGATGCTGCAAAATCTTTTATCTGTTGTGGGAGGGTTGGGGACATAATTAGATCTGAGCCAGATCATAATTTGACTCTACTTCACGCTCAACCCTAGATGATTCTGTAGATAGAACTGCTAAACCATACCCGCGGTCGCATGAACTCGCTCCTTTCTATTATTGTGGTGCGAAACTCGAGGATAGAGGCATGTGTTCGGGCAGAACCATGATACAGTCGTCGTTGCAACTCTTTAAGTTTTTCCAGAACCAGAATTGGGAGAGGAACCTTGCAGCAGCGGACTTTAGGCTTATTGGTTTGGGATGAGCCAGGTGTGGTGTCACAACATGCTGCAATCAAATTGGGCGTCTTAGTCAATGCGTGAGCTGCGTTCTCGACCAGTAACGTTTCTGCTGTAGCATCTTGACCTGCGTGTCTGCCGACTAACATGTTGCTGTGCCTCGATCATGCTCTTGGTTATCTTTCCATTTTTATCCCTTTTTGTTCTATTATTTGTCTGGCTCCTCCGTGATCGTGATGTGATTTCACTGCTTGGTTACATCCTGGCTGCCTCATCCTGACATAGTTCGGCTTCCCACGTGGACTGTAGAGTAAAATCCCGCCGCAACTGTCTTACATGCGGCGTGCAGCTAATAGGAAATACAAGCCTCTTTTTTCTGGCACATCCCACATGACTTGTCGGTTCACGGAACGAAGAGGTTGATTATGATATTGATAAAGGATTACATGATCGATTCCGGATATAGAAATGTGTCTATTAGCAGCCTAGCTTGCCTAGCTGGCAACCACCATGTGTTGCTATCACACACGCCACCTCCATGAAGTCTTGGCCCTTCCTTCAAGGTCATTCGGAATTGAAAGTAGCGGTACATCTACCGACCCCTGCCCTAGATGGGAAGGCTGGTTTCTAACTGCATGTCAGCGGGAGTTGGGGATCTAGAACTCACCCACGTGGTTCAAACGCCACTGGCGTTCTGTTGATCACCCGATCCGACGGATGATGCACCGCCTGCACAAACAGGACAGAAAAAAAAAAAAAAAAAAAATTGCAATAAGGTTTACAGACAAGTGGCGAAGGGTAATCACACCGCAACTTTGGGCAAGGAAAAACTTAATGATGCTGTCTTTGCTTATTCACCGCCAAGTCTCTTGTCGCACAAGACTTGTCCTTTGGCTTCCTTCCATGGGCGGCGTGACTGGAAGGAGATCCTGACGCCTGACCACGTCTTGACATGTGAATGTGACTGGTCGTATAAATATATGGTGTAGATGCCAGCGAACATAAATAGAAGGAGTGGCTTGTGGTCAATTCCTCATTCAGGGGCAAAAAGGATCAGAAACCAGGAGGAGGATGACAAATTGCAAGTTCACACATATGTTTACATTTGGTTGAACAACAAACTAGCTTGTTTGTGGGCCACAAGTAGCTTTGATCTCGTTTAACGCCTATAATCCTCGTAATAATTACCAGTAGGCCAAGCATCATGATATGCAACAAGAGCCGCATCCCCGTGCCGCAATGTAACCCCCATTATTCATCCCACACCCCAGACTGACTGGGCAGATGCACTGCCCGGCAGATCGCGAGCTGATCAAAACCGCAAGATGGAATCAATGGTACGGGCTAGGGAATAGGTAAGGTAATAACTCTGAAGAAGGGGGGACCGGCGATCCAGTCGATTCTTTCCTCCATCTTGAGTACCAGTCCCAGCGGCTTGGACGGGGGTGATCCTCGCATCCGATCATTGTGCGCGGCGTGATGTAGGCGGTTTTCGGGATACCAGCCAAGTCTGGCGTGGCGCGCAGGGTGGCTAGGAGGAGTCGGATCTGCTCTGGTTTCCGGCGGGATTCGCCGAGATATCCGACGCCGTTTGTATATTGTGTGTTTGGCTGAGACTCCTATGTGCGTCTAACTACACCTTTCTAGTTTATTCTTATTTAACTCCTTTGTCCTCAAAAGTGCCTCTAGGTACATAACGATGCGGCAAGATAAGGTGGAAGAATGGAGACGGACGGTTAGCTTCTTGCAATTGATATCCAAAGTTGACTAATACATCAGTTGAGCATCACCTCCAATTTAGTCATGTGCGACAACCTTGCATACAACTATACCAAAAACAAATAGCAAGTATTCGGTGTCATTGTGTTGAACGGGTTAGATCAGCTTGCTGACAGCGTCACAAGTCCGTCAAGCCATAAATACTGCGCGAGAACCTTCACACCAACCCCCATCGGCAGCTGTTACACAGACACACACACACGGACAGCCTTATGATAAGAGTTCAAGTTGGACAAGGAAATAATGACGCTGACCTTGGTAGTTGCACGGAGTTAGCACCTTTTGCTTATTTTACTTTGCTTATTCTTTTATGCATGCCGTAAGACGTTGTTCATCGTATCATTCGGGCCGCGGCTGTGCGCCAGTGGGGATCGCCGAACAAGAGTACCTAGGTAGGTACTGGACTTCTTCGCATGTGCCAGAGGCTCGGCCCGTACTACGACTTGTTGGACTTCAAATCAGCTTTGCCTGTATTGTTAATCGGGCAGAAATATGATAGCAAAGAGGAAAGGGATAAACATAACGTAGGCAAAAGATGAGTTGATATAGACGACTGGGGCGGTTAACAAAAAGACATGTTCCTTCCCCTTCCTCCCCCTTCCTTCCGATGATCAAGTGGCCTCATTCGTTTCCCGATGAAGGAAGGGAGGGAGGAGCTGTCAAACCCCACCCGCCCGCACAGTTCCATGCCATGCTCCGGTTCATCATCGCCGGGTAGCAGCCAATGGGAGACTTGAATAGGCCCTTTTTTCGTTTTCGGACCGGGGTAATAAGCCTGCGTCCCCAGACCCGCAGTAAGGATGAAACCGGAACCCGGGGGGCTCACTCCCCCATCCCCCCACATTCAACTATTTGCTCATGGCGAGGGACACGTTCGGAGACCGATCTGGGTTTAATGTAGGTCCAGGAGTGGGTGGGAGGAAGACCCTCAGCTGCCGCAGATTCGGGGTTTTTAAACGCCGCTGGTCCGATTTATGAGATCATGTTCGTGTGTGCATTCTGAGACACTGTTCCGTCATGCCTCTTCCAAGAGGGTCAGCCAGCCTTGGAATGAGATTCGACATGGCGCAGCCGATATCCACAGACTCGGTGGTGGCGAGTTGCTTCCGAGACAATTCCGGTTCGTTCGTAGTCAGCCTGGGGCAAAGTCGGGAAAGCATGGTCAGAGCCAGTCGTTCTTGTGGAGGGAAGGAAAGGAAAGAGTGCGAGGCAGGTAGACAAGCAACAAGGAAACTTGGGCACTTGCCAGCAGATGCGTCTAAATATGACCCCAAGGGATAGTTTCGGCTTTATGTTAGCATAATTCGTCATCGATGACCTCGGATCCGCCGGCCACATTGTGTGTCCGTCCGATGGTCAGCCAGTGGGAGCTCCACTCACCCGGCTTACGTTTTACGACGAACCAGGGAAGACTGTCAGTAAGTGAGACTTGGGTGAGTCTAAGCAAGGTACCCACCACCAGGAAGCCTTCGGCCAAGATGTCCCCATCTGAGGCTCAGCTGGTAACGGGGAATAGTTGGGGGGTGTGAAGGCAAATACTATGGTGGAAGAGAAGATGAAAATTGTGTCAGCAAAGAGTTAGCCGCATAACATACCTGCCTTATGTTTTCCGCATTGGGCTGCTTGGCGTTCATCCAGTTTTAACGTGGGCTTGAGGATGATTTGGTTGATGTTGGCTGCGGGTGGGGGGCGTGTCCTCTATGTCCAATGTTGTGGGGGGGTGCCCCGTGCCTTCGTGCGACAGACGTCGCCCAAACCTTTAAGGAAGCCAACCCCCCGGATCCCCCAAACCTGGGTCGGCAGCCCGACCCTTATCCCGTTACTCGTATTTCCTGCGCCAGTTGCCGTATGGTTGGACCCTACTTCACAGTCGATCTACAACTGCGACAAGCACGAAACATCCCGTCATACCAGCGCACTCTCTCAATATGCTGGGCACCTGGAGGTTAGATGCAAAGAGTGAGAACTCGATATTCATGCGGCAAGCCATCGACCCGGTGACAGCAAGACCCATTGTTCAACAAGCATGCAACAGCTGCCGGACTAAGAAAGTCAGTTTCCCCTTCATACTCACCCCTTTGCGGCTTAGACCTCAGGCTCTCGACAAGTATGAATGACCTTACTTTCTCTGACACTCATAAAGCTCAGGTGTTCGGGTGAAAAGACAGGTTGCGGGCGTTGCAAGGCAGTTTCGAGGCCATGTGTGTATGCCGAGCCTCTCGGCAAAGGGGCAGGGAGGCGCAAGAAAAGGAAGAAGTCGCTGGGAGGGAAGGAGCCGAAGGATGCTCAGGAGCCGCCACCAAGGAGCACCAAGTCTGAACTACTGTCGCCCACCACGATCCCCGCCACAACCCCCATGACGCTGCCGTCATCGCGTCCACTCTCTAATGTAGACATCAATGACGCGTATGAAAACACTGGACCGATGCTGTACACTCCACCCGAAGATTTCGGTATGGATCTAGGTGGCTCAGGCTATGATCACGATGGCGGGATTGCGCCGTCTTTCCTCCACTTTGACACTATGATGACTGACGGTGGAGTTGGGAGGTATTCTGGGATAGAAATTGAGTCTCCGAACGGCATCGAGCAGTGGCTCAGCTGCTCGCCGACGGCGATGGACATAGGGGCAGACATGGATATGACATGTCTCTGGACAACGGATAGCATCGATCCGGCGACCACCAATTTCCCTCCTCTATCCGATCCAGTTCAACCTTCTTTCACACTCGGAACTGGCTATCAAGGGCCGTGGATCAACAATGGAATACTGCCGACGCTGCTCAACAACAATAGTCCCCAGTTAGGCCAGAGCGAGGACAGCACCAACACGTTGAGTATAATGGTCTCGGAAGACCCGTGCCCATGTCTTCAACAAGCCATGATCCTGATCGACGAGCTAGAGACTGCAGACTCGATGCAGCTGGACACAGGGCTGGTCTCGCACAAGAGGGCCATTCGCCACGGGGAAGCCATGCTGCTGTGTGGACACTGCCCGACAAGACCCAGAAACATGACCATCCTGGCCCTCCTGGCCGATTTGCTCGCCAAACTATGCTCCAACATGGTGGCCAGCTATCAGGAGCTACTGCTTGTGCCGAGCGAGTGGCTGGAACTGTCGCCAAGCTCAGCTGGGCACAGTAGGCGCTCGTCCAGTCTGACAGCACGCAGTGACAGCAGCCCCCCGGGTGTGCCGCTGGGGGTTTACTTTGGGGATTACCAAGTCGACTGTCCCGGAGAGTGGCAGCTACTGGCTCGAAACCTGATCAGTGTGCAGGTGAAATCCTTGAGGGCTCTTTTAGGCAGGCTTCGCGACGTGTCACCAGCTCAGTGGAGCGAGATGGCGTACAAAAAGGCGGTGGAGGCGGAGAGGCGATTGGAAGGATTGCTGGAGCAGCTCACCGCTGCATATGGGGGGGATCAGTGATATTAACGCCTCTCTGCGTCAGAAATTGCCTGTGGGAGCCCCTAAGTATACCGTCTAAATATGACAATACGAAATATCCACTGCTTCAACCAGCTCCTTGCCAGGTACTTTAGGAGATACCTTGGCAGTAGGAGCCAATAATGAGTTGAAGTAATACCACGCGACTTTAAGGACGTAATTCAATGCTGATACTTTCTTCGTTTCTATCAGGTTCTTCAAGTCGTTACTAAGCCTGCTTGCTGATGGCTCATGCAATGCACTTTCATGAACACGTTTGATTGGCTTTGTCCGCATGCTGATGAGCCCGACTTCGGCGGCGGTCTGCCCACCCAGAATCCTGTCATGAACAGATTTCAATATTCCTGACGCGGCGTGAGGGCAATGCCCCTCTCATTTCACTCTGCCCGTGGTTATTCCCGTCTTTGTCCTTGCTTCCCCCGTTTCTATTGGAATGTTTTGGTCCCTGCATTATCTTGGCATCTTACTGCACCAGAACACATCGCTTACTGCTCGCTCATCCCCAAGGCCAATCTTGAACCTTATCGGGACCTCATAAAATGCTCCTTTCTCTCAGCGGGGTCATCATCAGGTCCAGGGTTGAAGCACTTCGTTTCTCCCGGCTGCATATTTAGGCTTGACTCACATGTTCGTATCCGCGTATTCTAGGAAAGGCAACGACAGACTAAAGCCGGACAGTACTTACTTGACTAGAAACCCTGCCGACATACGAAAAGTCGTGTTGCAAAGGCATGAAGATCCCGCCGAGCCCTATATTAATACGCACGGAAGATGAGTTTGTTCATTGGTATGCAGCATGGGTTTGCATGATCACGAAGTCTTGGTTGTAAAAAAAACAACGCAATAAATTGAGCACATGCTATGTACCTAGGTTGATGTCCATGGTCGTAGGGAAAGCCAAAAATGGTCTTTCATGAAAAGACAGTCCTTGGTAGGTTGAAGTTATATGGCCAGAAGACGCCACTTTGTGTCAGAACCTCCCCATGCCGTTGTGCCTGGAACCCGAAAACCCCACTTCCAAAAAAGACATAAAAGAAAGGGAAGAAAATTGAAACCAAAAAATGATTCACGTGGCATGCCACGCCCATAACCAAAGCCGAGAGAGAAAGACCGTCTTTGATAGAAAAACCTTTTCATGTGGGCAGGGGAATGCCGATCCAGCCGGCGATGAGAAAAACTTGAAGCCCCAACAACGTGGTGTTTAAAGGCCCGGGGGTCTAAACAAGCACTTTCAAAGGTAGGATATGGTAGGATTTTCACTCCTTACCCTTCTTCTTCTTTGGTTTGTGGCTGTGTTGAGGGCAGCTTGTCTGATACTCGGTGAAAGTTTGGGTATAGCGTGATGACCAGGCTGATCTTGTAGATCGCAGGATGTCTCCTTCTTCAACACCCATGCACATTCCTTGTCTTTGCAAGACAGGCCAGTGTATCACTTCCAATCTTTATGGCACATTATTTGCATATATAGGTAAGCAGGTGCTCAAAAGATAAGGCGCGGGAATTACTCACTTGACGATGATGACTTGATGAAGATGGCTTGATGATGATGGACTGACTGTGGTGGCTTGGTGGTGAGACCTTCATTGTTAGCTGATGAGATCTTAGCTGCAACTGGGGGTTTGTGGGCTTACTGGTGGAGCTGGCCTGATGGAGGAGAAAGCTGTTGATGTGCAGAAATTGGTGAGAGGGGGAACTAGAGAGAGTATTTATAATACTGATTCACCAATGCTGCAACGTCTGACTGACTTGGCAGGCAATGGAAGTTTGCTCTGCTTCGATTTGAGTGAAATATTCAAAAATCTTGGATTGTGAATCACTGCACCCGTAATTATTTGCAAGGGAACGTTGATCAAGTCGTCTTGCTGATCATTCACATGTTTCACCCCTCGGTTTGGGTGAATGTTTGCTTATTATCTTGATCAACCCTACGCTAGTCGTCACGGAGTTTGGTATTTTATGTGGATTAAGAGTCAGTTTCATGTTTGCTCCGTTCGATAGGCATGAATTCCTCCTACCATCTTGTATCGAGCGTGGTGAGATCGATCGCGTCAAAGCCGGCCCGCTGCAAAAGTTACTTCGCCACTTACCTGACTCACAGGTCTAACAATGTGTAGTTTGAAGCCCCGTGAGTTTTTGGGAGCTTTCCAGTAACTCTTGAAATGATTTTGCTACCTGTTGACTAAGCTAATAAGCAACATTCTCTATCAATCCTGTATCAATCCTAGGATAGACAATGCACACGACCACTGTTGCCGGGCGCAGCTGGAAACAGTTCGAAAACGGCCAAAACGGACAAATAAATAACATTGATCAAATTAACAAAAGTGGGATGGGCTACCTACCAGGCGCTGCGAAACAAAAATTGAAGTAAGTACGTAAGTACATTAATGAACTCAAGTTGCTGGGACTGACCTGGATCGAACAGGTGACCTTCAAATATATGATGAAGTTAGCTTCAGTCTGACGCGCTCCCAACTACGCTACAGCCCCAATTGAATGCATTCTTGGCACATCTACATGGAGTCCAGGACCCATTAACATGGAGTATAGTGACTACCTAGGTACTTACCTATATTAGCAGGTCTCCACATATCTCACTGGTGGAGGAGTGCATGGAAAAGACGAGAAACAAGAGTGATAAAAATGGGAAGAAAAAACTAAGAAGACTCCAACCCTGCCTACATCAGGTCTAATTCTTCATTACTGACATGGTTTTGAATGCCTCCACCTGCAGCGGCCTCTTTACTCACCAGAGGTATGCAAGGCCTCCCCCTCCCGGTGATATCTTTAGGCATGTTCTGGACATTGCTTGCCATTTTCGTGCGGGACTAGTCTAGGTCATGATGTTTGAGATTAAAGACTGGGATGTCCAAGTGTGCAGAAAGAAGGAATGTGCATCTGCATCTGATGGCGGTGGTCTTCACCCGAGATGAGCCTGAATTAGAGAACATGCTATATCCGTAGACCCTCTACAACGAGGCAACTGGGGCTTTAGCCGGCCGCATTAAAACGTCTCAAAGTTTTAACTAACATGGCTGGAACATCGGCCTTTCCGAGGCGTCTAGAAAACAGTCTTGTTCAAGTCACAAAATCCGAGGGCCACATGTGGTGCGTGGATTTCGAGGCCACTGTTAGCAGGCGAATACCGTGTTAGCCTTATAGAAAGTAGATTGAAAATAGAGTCCTACGTGCCGCCGCCGTGGTCGTGGGATTTGGCCAGCATTCCCCAAGGAACCGCGGGTCGATGGCTGCGCCGTTGCGCCTTGTGTCACCAATCTGCCCGGAAGCCGGACTAATCTCTGCCACATACATGGCGGATTCGGTATGGCTTAGCCCAGGTCAAAGCACAAGATAGCCAGGGCCCGGACTGGAGATGCCATTCACACGGTAGTAGATCTGAGACATCCGAGGTCGAAACCAAAGGCCGGCCATGGAGTTGCACCTTGGAACCGCCAGACAGAGAGGCCATCACCGCCGCCAACCGGTGTAGTTCAACTATTCGTGGCATTCGACAACATGTTGACAGATGCATTTTGAGACCACCTCAAGGGCCATCCATCATGGTTCGTTCTGTGTATATAAGGAACGGGAGAAGCGAAACCATAACATAATGATATTTTCTCATCAACATCACATTCTCAGCTAATTATCACATCCATTTCTTTGCCAACAAATCCTTTCAACATCAACAGCAGGACTGTCAAAATGGGCCCCAACCACTCCAACAGAGTCGAAACCCCTCCTCCCAGCACCAGCCGGCCTCCATCGGCGGCTAGCTCTCGCCACTCCAACCGTCCCACGTCGCCCCCACCTGAGATCAAGGACGCGTACAGAATGATCGAGGACTATGTCATCGAAGGAATCAACCAAGAGTACAGAAGCTACTCGGTCCGCCAAATCCGGGAGGAGATGCAGGACATCATCAACCAGGACGTCAAAAAGGAACTGACGGCCCGCCACAGTGAGATTGTCACCTCGGCCATCTTTAGCGCCATCCGGGCGGGCCGCTATCCGTCCGACTCGGACAGCCAGCGAGCAGTCCGCGAGTCGCTCCTCCGCATGGTCCCCACTTCTCCCGCCAGCAGCAGGCCGCCCTCGCGGACCTCGACTGCCTCGGCGTCGTCTGGAACTGCCGACTTCCGGTACACGTTCCGCGACCGCGACTACGTGGGCAACAAGGCCGTTGTAGCGTACATCCTCAAGCTCGAGCGCAACCGCCCCGGTAGCGACTACATGCGCGATCTTGTCGAGGACACCATGGCGCTCATGAAGCGCACCAAGCCGCCTTCGCCGCGCAACCGCAACCTGTCTGGCGTGGACGCGGCCGAGGACATCCGGGTCAACAACCCGGACTATGTGCGCGAGATCAAGGACGCCTTCGACCTGGCTGTCGAGAACAGCGACGGCAAGAAGGGCCGCGGCACACAGATGGGCAACACCGACGCCACCTTTGGCGGCATGATGACCCTGCCTTCATCGCGGGGCGGACACTCGGCCGGGCTCGGCCGGGGAACCACGTCAACCACCGGCCGTGGCGGCCACTCGCAGCAGTACTCGTCCCGAGGCGCCTATGGAGGGTCCACATATCAATCGTCCTCGCGTGGAGGATTGTCCCGCGGAGGGTCAGGGTACTACGACGATTAAACTTGGAAAGGGGAGAGAGAGAGAGAGAGAGGGGAGGGACAGAGAGTTCCAGCTCTAATTAACGGCAGGCCGTTGTCTCGCCGCGGGTACATGCGACGTGGACAACCACAGTCATTACCTGTAATTTATGTACCTAACTTGGATGGAGCAGGACTCCCCAACCGGGCAGGGCCCCGCCCTCTTATTAATCAAGGCACTGGCTGCTTGAGAATATTAAAATGATGAATTTTAACCCTCATGACCGTTCCGAACTTGAAGCCCTATTGAGTGATGTGAATGAGGAGGGGGGGGGGGGGGGGAGGGAACAAGGTTGATACCTGAGTTTTAGTAATTAAGTTAAATTTAGCAACAGATCCCTCCCCTTAATTAGAGAAAGAAACTTCTAGACACTCTCAACATCGGCAAATTTGTATCGTGTGTTGGTGTGGCCGATACAACTGGCCGCGGCGTAGACAGAATCGTGTCGTCATCATTAGGATGTTGAGTGTTGCTACTAGTAGACGGCCTAAACTGCCTAATTAGTTTATATACCTGCCCGAAGGCAATGAATCAAACATTCGGCTCCTTACAAATGCGCAGCTTTGCAAACCTTTAACCGCTTCTTCAAAGTAGTACAGCATGAAAGTAAGACTAATTAATTACCGTCCAAGGGTCTTATGCACACAGCGATAATTAGTAGCATACGGACTGAGTGCTCCAACCTCGCGGAGCAACCTTTCCCTCGAGGGGGCCCATGGCACGGGGCAGACAAGTGGGGATGAAATTAAGGTGGTGTGAGATGCGGCACGGTCCTACATACGTGATCGGGGATCATTGGGCTAGTGCGGATGTGGGCAAAGACACGGACCCCCGGCGGCACAGGTATGATCCTTCGTCCTACTGCTTCTAGGCAGACAGGACGAGCACTTCGGATCAGTCAAAAAAATTATTGCACCTCTTTTTAAGTTTATTTACTTGAGAATAGGGGCTGGAAGAGGCCCGAGAATGTCTGTGATTATGTCTGCGATTATGTCTGCGATTAGTGCTGTAATAATGTTGGACTCGTAATTAATCGCGGATGTTGTCCTTTAAACTTAAGGTGCCGCTTAACCTTCGTGTGGTTGGAGCGGGAGAGGCTGGGCCCGATGGTGGGAGGGACGCCGCCTAAAATCTCCAAGCCCCAGGCGGGAGGCGGCCCCGGTCCGATGGTGCTGCGCCGTGCGTGTGTGGATTCTTATCCAAACCAAGAAATGCCTCATGGCATTCATCATGGAGAAAGCTGAAAGTCATGTTGGTGTAAAAACATGGCATAGTGCTTTGCCCCCCCCCACGCGCCCAACTGACACGGACGGCGAGTTAAAGTCAGTTTTGGCTCTGGCGAGCTCTGAGTGGTCTGAACTAGTCTAGCATGAATAGGTATGATTTGTGCGTTTCAGGGTATTATGCTCTACTAAGACTTGGCATTTTCTTCATATTCACGCCGCAAACACTTGCGACAAGCGTTTATCGCGGCGTGTGAAGATGGCGCAGGGCATCCCCACGGCCGCGGCCGCGGACTTAATTCCTGATGGGATATGACAAGGTAGTATTTTCGGATTTTGCGACTCTCCAGCCGTCAGGGGAGTTTCTGGTTAGGTGGCACACAATTTGACAATCGCCACAGCTGGCGAGTGGATGACGACGTTGAGGGGAATTCCGTGTTCGACGACTGTTGTTCATGAGATGACCCACTTGTTGGATTCATCAGATGCTGAGGATTTGGCTGGCTGGCCCCCAACCTTTGCCAAAGTGCCGAAGGCCATGGGTTGGGGGTTGGGGGGTGGGGGGATGGCTGGCTGGTTGGTTGGTTGGTTGGTTGGTTGGTTGTATTGATCAACAGCTCCATCGGTACTAACAAGCACAGTGAGACATGGAGAGGGCATGGTATAGCAGGGGTCACGCTTCAACCTGTCTCAGCTTGGCTCAGCCATAAGGCCCTTTGTACTTATTTCTGGCGATTCTTGGCCAAGTGTTTTTGTCAAGACTTGTCACTTGTTCCCCGATTCAAGCCTGTTATCGACGCTGGCCATCCCACCGAGAAAGGAGACCCACGCGGAATGGGGTGGATTACATGCCCATTTTATGTATGAGTGTCGATGAGATAGGTTTTGATATTTAACGTGTTCAAAGTTGGAGTTGGAACGGTCACTCTTTTGCTGTGCAACTACTGTTGTCTGAAATACTTCAAGCTTACACAATTGGGCACATGTACTGCCATTCATTCACTACAGATCTCTCAAAGCGAGTCTACTCGGCCTCATTATTGTCCCAGACAAAGTCGAACGCATCCGAAGCCATGTCAAAACCAAAGCCAGAATAGTCGACATTGCCTTCTCCGGTACCTTGTATTTGCACAGAAGGTTGGTCCATTATAAATATGGAGGCAAAGGTGTCATTGTTCACTTGGGGAGTGAAAGAATATTGAGACTGAGACGACGTCTCAAGGTGTTGAAAGGCGGAACCTCCTGTCTGCACATAAAAGTTCTCGTCTGAGCTGAATTGTTGGGGCCCAAATGCACCAGCTTCCGGCTGAGTCGAAGAGTGTTGAGACTGGGAAAATGTCGCTTGCCTCTGTTTTCCCGTGGAGTCCGAGGACGCCGCATTACTCGTTACCATCACGCCACTGTCCGCCAGTAAGCTCATAGGTGTTCCTTGGTGGGTTGGTTGGTCACTTCCAGAGGTGGATGCCGTTGAACGGGTGGACGAAGTATATGACGACAACCACTGCTCGTGTATTCGGCCGAGCCCCAGACGAAGGACTCGAGCGAGAGTTGACGAGTCTCTTTCCTCCGAGAGGGACGATATTCCGCTGGCTCGTAACTCTTCGAGAAGAATATCGGGGCCACGGCTTTCTTCAAATTCTTGAAATTGGCAAAGGTCCTGGGATAGGTCTTGGTCGATGTAGGCGGAACGGGGTCGCGACTGGCCGGGAAACACAATGTCCCAGATGGCAAACCATTTGTCAGTGTCCGAGGCATGATGTTTGGACTTTCGAGTTAATTGCCGATGTTGCTGGTATGTTATACCGTTCAACCTCGTGGATGGGCCCCTGACACAAGTCCTGGCATTATCGTGCTCGTCAAGGCTGCGCTGGTCTGACACCACAAGGAAGCAGCATGTGCAGTAGAACTTGGGAGCATGCTTTCTGTCAATATGCTGTTTGACGTATGAGATACGGGTGAGTTTGTTTCTGAAGCAGTCAATGTGTTTGAAGGGATCACGTTTCCAGAACGGACAGGCCAGGGCTTTTGGTCGAGTTTTTCGATGGTCCGATTTGGCAGTCTTTGGTGGCGGCATATTGTTGTCAGCGTTGCCCTCATCCTCACTATCGTCGACACGAGGCCTCTTTTGTGTTGCAATAGGAGCCGGGTGCGTTGTATTGAGGGTGTCAGTCGTGTCGGCTGATGATTGCCTACCCCCGTTGTTCGGAACACCAGTGCCAATGGGACAACTTGAAGTTGCGAGATTCATACTAGGGGGAGTACTAGACTAGTTGACGCAAAGCCTGCCGCTGCTTCGTATTCTGATATTAGCAGACTGACCACCGCTTCGACGACGGGGGACAAGTCCACTCCGAAACCGGACTGTGTGGTGTCGTCATCCGAACTGTCTGATACTGAAAACATATCAGAATCGAGGTGAGAGTCGCTGGAGTCGGTGGCCGCGGTTGATCGAGACGTGAGGAAGTCCTCCTGGTCCTCAAGTACCACTTGCTGTGTCTCTTTTGGACAGCTGGACCGAGAAACCGACGATTGAATGCCAGAAAGAGCAGATTTGGAGGCGGGACAAGGCTCAACGACGTGACGATAATGCCAGAGCCCAGTGATGTTGAGTAGGTGAAAGCTCGCCTCATCGTGTCCCCGACAAGGATGTGGGAGTATGTAGGTGGGAAAAAGAACGTGCCAAACCAAGAGCCCACTTGTCAGTCTTACAAGAACCATGGTGTGGTTGGGTCCTCGGAGGAGATGGTGTCCATCCTCAACTTTGAGACTCGATGCCGTCCCAACGAGATCTAGAAGCACCTTTGTGGATACCTCAAGACCCGAGCAAGGCTCCGGACGTCGGCGGGTCGGGAAACCTCGGGCAATGACGGGCTGAGCGACGCACCGCTCCAAGTCTATTCCCGAGATGGAGGAGTTGTGTGAGGTATAGTTCCCGCTCGCAGTAATGTCCCAACTATGCTGGGGCACGTCGGGTGGAAGGTGTAAAAAGGATTCTGACAGAGGCTTAATAATAGGCGTACTGTGGTAAACCATGCCTGTCAGTGAACGCGAGGGCTGCAGTGCAGCCTCAAGCCAAGCCAGCTGTTCACCGCACTCAGCGATGAAATAGGCGGGCCCGTCAACGACAACGACCAAGTCCAATCGAGTCTCATCCCGGATTTTCAAGCTGGCGCCGATCTTGGTGTTATCCACCTTAACGACTGTCTTGCATTAGCTCTGAGACTATTGATTTCAGGCTTTCGAGTTGATGGGTTTCTTACACTTTTGAACACCTTCAGTCGCACCGTCTATTACGCCTTGGATCACTTCCAGTAAACCCCGTCCACCCGATACCCATGTTTGCTCAAAGTATTCCTGGACTGTGGTCGCCTGGACCTGATCCGTGGATGATGCAGTCAAGACCATGAAGTTTGATATTGGTCCTTCAGGTACGGTATTCGGTCGCGACGATTCCTCTTGGATTCGCAGCCGAATTGGACGCCAATAGAGCGCGAATAGTACCTTGTACGTGGACAGGTTCTTTCGCTTGCTGATTGTTCCCTTCGGGAGGCTGGACAGAATGGGTTGCCGGATCGCGTCAATCATGATCCTTGGTTGGTCCTCACCCCAGTGAAACGAGGCTTCTCTTAACAAGCTGCTGAGGAGCCAGTCATAGGCTTTGCTCGAAACGATCATCTTGCTATACGCTGACAACTCGGGATGACTGATATCGATGTCGTCCTCATCTTCTTCGTCAACTCCTTGGTACAACTCGGAGTCTTCGGGCTTCGGCGAGCAAACGCCCGATTGTCTACTCCACAGACCCATTTTGTCAAGCAGAGACATTCCGTTTGAATCGTGGACGCGGGCATCTGGGCCGTCGTCATGAAACATGGGCTGTAGCTCCGTGATAACTTGTCTGCGAATTGCCTCAATGTTAGCGGAACGGAAAGTCTGGGAATATGGGAAAACTGACTTGTGATGCTTGTGGACGAAATAATTACATAATTCGTCGACTCCGGTCCGAAAAAGCATTGGAATCGCCGAGTTTGATGGCAAAGGCTTTGACGAGGTCAGGGATGCTGTGAGCTACAGAAGTCCACTTTGCATCAGACATATCCCTTCCAATCTTGTCATAAATATCTTTGCACACTTCGCCGATGCATTGTCGAGCGATGCTAGTCATGTCTGTACTCTCAAGAGAATACGTTGTCCGAGCATCATCTTCGCCATCGCTGGCTATATGAGGAGGGGCAGCATTGTCTTGTGGCTTGACCAGTGTTTGAGTATCTGGATGCGGTGCAGATGCGTATCCGGAGTCTGTGAATATTGTATCGTCCACGGCCGGCAGCGTAGCAGGCCCGAGAGGGTTGCTGGCCAGCTCGTAGATGTTCGCCAATATTATTGACTGCTCGAAGAGAGAAGAATGCTGTGGCACAACACAAATTGGCGTCTGGGCCCCTTGGGGCCAAATATAGCGATGCGCTGTGAGTTCATCGTCAGGGATAAGTACATGTGACTCCGTGGATATACGAACTCCTGTTTGCTCGGTGACGGCGATGGGATGGCCGAGGTAATATTTTTGATGGACAGAGGATATTGCTACGAAAATATAATGATTAGCAAGTTCACCTAGACAATCAATTGGTAGGTAAAGTAAGTCTCACGTGGACGTAAACGGAGAGCCGACGTCTTAGCAGGCGAGGACGATGTCTGGTGATCAAAGTTGGCGTTCACTTGATCATTGACCATCTGCATGGCCTTTACGGACAATCTCTCGCCCTCGTCCACCCGTAGTCGCACGCAAGCAGGAGAACTCAGCAAATGCTGGTAAAAGTCATCAGCGCGGTCGAAGCTATGAGGATAGTGGATAGGACTCGGACAAACGAAGCTCGTCTTCGTCGTGTCCAAGTCGTTTCGTCTGACATCGTCCTCCCCTTCCAACCGAAACTCCCGTGCCCCGGGGTATGCACCACCGTAGGTCTGATAGCGGGAGCAAGAATCCAGACCGGCTAGTGAGAGGTCGTATTGTTTACTTTTGCTGGGAGGTATTCTCGTGGTTGGACCGCGACTTATCCAGTCCCTCCAAAGACGTTCGGACTCAGGCTCGATTTTTCCGTAGTACGAGTTGGAGCTTTCCATCTTTAAGTGGGACGATGGGCGCCTCGGCTCCAAGGTGGTCTGGTAGACTATCTATGCGTCCTCAAGGTTCGAGCTCGTGGTGGTTTCTCTCCTACTTGAGTGTCGAACAGGGATGGTTTGTCGCCAAGGACTCCTTTCCGACAATCGAGGTTTCCGCGTTCGTTCAAAAGCTGCGTCTATACCAAGATAATTACTGCGAAAAGTTTTCGGTTCAATTCGATTTGGCGATATACTGGCGCGCAGAATTTGCAATTGTGGACTGATAAAAACTCAGAAGCCCCGAGTAGCCCCTCATCAGAAAGCAAGGCAGCCTCCTAAACAGCTCCCTCCCACACCACAGTTGTGCCTTTGCCTATCATTGGATGCCCAGAGCTCCGTGCGTCACACCTGTGTTTTTGAACCTCATTGGCCAAAACGATTTACTCTACAGCTTCAGTACTGCAGGGATTAAAATGCTGGGGTGTGCTTTTCAGCCCCAGCGCGTTAAGGTTTCTAGAACAAAGCCAAAACTGGAAGCAGAGTTCTCCTCCTTAAATACATGGCTTCGTTCCTCAAACGACGAGGCTCCTAATCGACGGAGTTAGAACGAAAAGAATACCAAAATATAGTAGTGCTTGGGTCCAAGAATTAAATACCCAATGGTTAATGGGCCACACATTCAAAAACGGATATCTATTTAATTATGTATCTATTTATGTAAGAACAATACATAATTACACTCCGTTCTCCTCGCTTGGTGCTTCTTTCTTTCGAATATATTCCATCCAATAACACGCAGTTGCCCCATCAAGAGCTTCTATCCCGCCCCTCCCATGATCCCCCATGTTGAGCCGAACTATTTGTGGTTATGGGTGTCACCTCTTGCACAATCACCGTCGTCTGCTTGATTTGATGCAGCGGGATGGGCTTTTGGTCTACCAGCTGCTCGGTGCTAGTGTCAGGCGCAGAAGAGCCCGAGAGCGGTGCAATCTTGGCCGGCTGGAAAGACTGGCGGTGTTTTGCGTAAGGATTCTCCGACCCGCCTGCTCTGCTGTGTTTTGAGCTGCCCGCCGAGGAGCGGAAGCTTGCATACAGCTTGGTTTGGGTGAGGATGTTGGTCCAGAACGATGATATGGCTGGTGCGCAAGACACCATGATGGTCCCAAATACCTCGCAGTACCTGGGAAGGGTGATTTTAGTTGGAGCACCAAAGACAATGGTCCCGTGGAGTCACTCACGCAGAGATGTAAACGTTGACGCCGTGCCAGAGCGGATCGTCACTGCCACGGAAGACAATGACCCTGAATACAAGGCCAATGATACTGGCAATAAGAATACTGGTGTAACAAGTCAAATCAGGGCCCACGGGTCTAAAGCAATTGAGAGGGAAAATATGTGTTGTGCTTACAGCAATCCCACCAGAAACACGACAGCCAACCCTTGTTTCTTTTGTCTGTCCAGCTTCAACCCGTGAATGATGAGCAAAGGGATGAGGAAGATGGCGAGATCGACAGTCACAGTGCAGACACCCGTGAAGATGAAGAGCGGCGCAACAGATTCACATCGGGAGAGGACATTGTGGTCCCAACTTTGGCCTGCGTGTGGAATGCACCGGGCCAGCCACGCAATCTCGGGACTACCATAGGCAATGACTATCAGGACGAAGAGGATGTAGCAGCTGATGCGAACCCAGCGCAGTCTCCCAAAGACACGGAGGAAGAAGGCCACAATGGCTCCTTTGGCGGGGAGGAAGGCGCCGGCGTTAATCATCTGAGTCGCAATCTGCCTCTGGTTCAGGGGGTTGTGCCATTAGCCGGGGACACTTGCTAACAAAATGGGTACAAACTAACTTTGACAACAGTTTCGGTAATGGCACTGACGGGAATATCCCAAGTGTGTTTTCCCATGCCCTGGCTGAGAACTAGGTTCCACTGTTATGGCTTGCTCACAAGAAACCAAGGGCGGCAAACTCACGAGGGTAAAAAACAAACCATTGGACAATTCCAAAAATGAGTGCAATGAGGCATAGGTCTGCATGAATTGTGAGCTCAAACCTCACTAATTATCGCCAGGAAGCACAAAAACAAATATGAAAGAGACACCATACAGTCATCAAGAAATAATTTCCCAGCCTTTTTTATTCCCGTGTATAAACGAATCGCCACAAAGACGATACTGATGCTCATGAGGGTGACACCTGTCCCCAATATTGCCGTCTGCAGTGACGGTCCGTACTGGAAGTTTGGCGGGTCGCCATTTGGGTTGCGGGTGAGCGGGATTTTGGTGAAGTCGGGAGGACCAGACGAAGGGCTGTCCATTCCGATGCGATGGGATTGGAATAATTCAAGGGTTCGATGCAGGGATGTGTAGGAGGGACTGGGAGTATTTGTAGCGTCTTAGGTACATCCAGGGATTATACTTGTCGTGACACGTCGGCGTCTGTGGGTCAACCTCTTCTATATAATAAATACCAGCCAACCTACGCACATGCTCGTGCAAGACCAACTTCCCCAGATTCGGGAACGACCAACAATCCACGGAAACGACAAACCTGATGTTGCGTGTGCGGCAAAATAAGCCTTTATGCATAGTCAAGGTCAAGCATCTTCCAATACTTTTGGATGACAGGGAGACGTGACACCATCAGGCCTGTGAGTGGGAGGCGCAGGGCAGCTGACTGGGGCCACGAACAGTTACTAGACCAAACCCAGAACAGAGGGAACCCCGCGATACGTTCAAGAAAACTGAATATTGGGGCTATTTTCCCTCAGCTCTCGGCTGAACGGGGTCAGCCCTAGTCCTGAAAAGGTGGCCATCTTCCGAATGCTGCACCGTCGTAGGGTGGCACGCACGGCCCAGCAGTTCCTCCAAATTCTTATCACATATAATCTAGACTACTTGTCAAGCTTTCTCAGCGGACAGTCGAACTTCGTAGCCTGAGCCAGCGGACGGGTTGTATTGCGCTGGAAAAGCTAATCTCGATGCCGTTCTCAGTGCCGAGTGTGTAATTAAGGCCTCGAAGTGGTCGTCTGTCAGTCCCATAGCACCCTTTGACGCAGTCCAACTGGCCGACCAGCGGAAACCCGCCGAGACTTTATCGGGTTTCTTGCCAACTGCGGGAGGATTAGGTGCAACTATCAATCATCAAAGAAAACACTCTTAAAAGCACCGCCAGAAAGGACAACTCCAAGTTCCTCTGCTATTATAGTTTTCCTTTGATAGACGTTAGCCGTTTGCCTATCAGCATGATGTTGGGAAAAACAGGGAAGGGGTGGCGATCCAGGAGACCAAAATAGCAACATGGAAACAAGGGTTGGACTGTGCACTCCAGCTGCCCACTGCCCATTGCCCGCTGCACTTCTATGCCGAGCATTCCGAGCATGCCGAGCACGCCGTGATTGGATTCATTGTTGGGTTGAGGTGGGTTTCATGTTAGCCATCCCTGTAATTACCACCCACAGATGCAAACCTCCTCCTGTTGTACATCGGGTCGGGTTGTGGGCTTCTGCTTATATGGTCCTGAACCAACATGGCTGACGTGTGGGATTATTGGGAGATACGGTGCGGCCCGGGTGGCACAGGGCCCGACTTGGCTACCTGCAGGCATTGGGGATGAAAGGCTGACTTGCCTGCATCGATACCATTGGGTTGGATCGTTTAGATCGCGCCTTTAATTACTACCTACCTTACAGATGCCGGGGGGGTTTTGAACCACCCCTCGGCACGATTTCCGGCCTTTTTGCACCTGTGGAATAACTAGACGACCGCTATCTATCTGCCTACTTGCTCATCGATTAATATTTCGAACCGGATTGGATGCAACCTTTCCTCATGTTGACCCCGACCATCTCGGCCGTACCCCTTTTCCCTTGAAAAGCACTTATTTTGGGATACGGCCGCCATGCTAGGGACAAATCCTCAGATACACACCACATCCTCTACAACCCTCGACGACTCAAGAAAACCTCCAATCCCTTTTACCATCTAATTATCAAAAGCTTTGTTTTGGGAAGGAAGGGCCCGTGGCCAGCCATGAATATTTTACTAGACTAATTCCGCCTTGTAGTGTACCCTCAGAGTCTCCATGCTAGGGGACACAGCAATTGTAATTTATGATAATAACCTGAAGACTTTTATTCATTCAAGTGAGTGCAAAGTCCTTTTTTTTTAAAAAAAAAAAAAACCAGACCGAGAAGGTTGATCATATTTCTTTAAAGATGCTTTTGGAACTAATTCTCTCCAGGGAACTTGAGATTCTAATTTCTACCCACCGTTCCATGTCCCTTTTTCAGAGTTATTTCAACTTGTACTCCTTCTTGATGACATCGGCCACCTTTTCTCCAGAAGCATATGTGGTCGCGGTCGGCGCCGAAGTCAGGACCATGGGCCAGTAGCTCGTGTCGATGACGCGCACGCCCTTGACATCGTACACCTTCATGTCCGGGTCCACCACTCCGCCGAGTTTCTTGGGCATCATGGCCGCCGTGCAGCACTGGTGGGCGCTCGACGGCTCCACCACGCCGGCCAGGATCCTCTTCAGCTCGGACTCGTCGGTGATGTTGTTGCCAAACGGGTTGGCCTCTTCGGGCCCCAGGATCTTCATGGTCGGCTGCATCATGATGTCGCGGTTCTTGAGCGTCGACGCGACAACGAGGTCGACATCGATGGGGTCTACCAGCGTCTGCGGGTCAATCAGGGGGACCAGCAGCGGGTTTGTCGAGTTGATGGTGATGGTCCCGCGGCTCAGTGGGCGAAGAAAGTACATGCGGTTCGAGTTGGCAGTGTCCCAGCTGATCATGGCCATCGGGGTTTCGCCTTCAAACTGCTTGAGGGTCAGCTTCCGTTGGGCCTTGTACCCTTCCAAGACCGTCGGGTGCGTGTCGGCAGGCAAGTACTTTGCTGGGTCGTTCCGTCGGGCGGCGTCGATAATTTCTGCCCACTTGGAAGTGGTATTGCGAAGAGGCGACAGGGCCAAGATCTGGCTCAGGCCTCGGGTGATGACATAGGGGCCCGTCTTGGTCTGGTCATATCGTTGTCGTTGTTCCGCGTCGTATGTTGCGTTTTCATTAAGAGTCGCAGTATTGGGCTGGATGTTGTTTGTCACTTTTTTGAATCGTTAGCAGAAGGAACGTCCGAATACCGGAACATTATGGGTGCAACATACTTTTGTAAGGGATAATGATGCTGGGTTGGTCGTGAAAGTTGGCTCCGACTCCAGGCAAATCAGCAACCACGGGAATTCCAAACTTGTCAAGAAGCTTTTTGGGGCCGATTCCAGAAAGCTGCAGGATCTGGGGAGTGTGGATGGCACCCGCAGCAACAAGGACCTCCTTCTTGACCTTGGCTGTGAGCAGTGCCCCGCCAGCTGTGGGCAAGTACTCGACGCCAACCGCCGTCTTGTGCTCAAAGATGACACGCGAAACCGAGTGCCCAGGCAGGAGGTGATAGTTTGGTCGCGTCTTGACTTGCTCGTAATGGTTCAGTCTGGCGTGGCTTCTAGTTCTTGACGTAAAGTCGACGACGCTCGAGATGAACATGACACCGGCGCCGTTGCCAGCATTTGCATCCCCCACAGCTCTGAGGCCGGACGAAATGGCCGCCTCAAACCAATTTCCTAGAATTACTTATAAGACGAGGGTTTTCAATGCCACTACGGAACGAGATGTACTTGCTGGTTCCTTCAAAGTAAAAGTTGGGGTAAGAGGCCTGGACCGGACCGCAGTGGCCATGGACTGAGTCGACATACGAGAAGTTGGCAGCCTTTGCAAAGCTGGGGTCTGGCGCTGTGAAGTTCTCGCTCTGGCACCAAATTAGCTCACATACTCATTCTGGTGTTTGGAAAACTTGAAATGCAAACCTTTTTGTAGTAGGGCAAGAGGGAGTCCCAGTCCCAACCAGTTGCCCCCAGAGCTTCCCAATCTCGCAGCTCATCCTTGCCTGGCCGTACGAATACCATGGCATTCACGACTGAGCCACCTCCCACGACTCTCCCGGCGGGGATGTTGAAGATCTTGCTATTGAGGGCGGTTTGGGGGACGGTCAGCAGAGGGAGCCAGAGGTACGGCACCGGGAAGTATTTCCCGGGAATGAGCACGCTCTCTTCGTTGTTGTCGATGGGGCCAGCTTCGATGACAAGAACCGAAACTGCACACATCCGCAGTCAGTCCACTGCGTAGAGGTAATTAGTTATTAAGTATCAAGAACTCCCAACTAACCAGATGGGTCCTCGGTCAATCGGTCGGCCACAGTAAGCCCGGAAATACCACCCCCAGCAACGATAAAGTCGTAAGCCGTGTCTTGGGCTGTCCGGGAGGTCACGACCGTGGCAAATTCAGGCGCCCTCCGGTGGGTTGCCGCCGCCTCAGTCAATGCCGCAGCGGCAAGAAGGACGGGGAACTTCATTTTTGAGAGGTTGGACCAAACCATGACCAAGCTTATGGAGTTTGGAACATTCTATTTTTTTCTTTGGGGCAGTACCCTTTTAATAATGAGGAGTCGGGTCAGGTAATTACCGAAGGGCTGGATGAGTTTGACCCGCGTACCTAGCGCCATGTGGGCGCGTCGTATCGGAAAAGGTTTGTTTACTTGGCTGTTGGCAAAAATTAAGTGGGCGGTTGGAGGGCAATGCTGACTGCATGAAGCCCGCATTTCTTTCTTGCCGTTTGGCCCATCTAACAACAGCGCTGCCATCGTAGCGTCCCCTTAATACGCGGTTGAAAGGGAAAAAACATTCAAGAATTCCTCTAGGTAGGTATGGAAGCCAAGGTTGCGGAAGCTGGAGAGAATCATATGAATAATCGCGTTGAAGAGATGGGAAATATAGCCTGGCCATGGCAAAACAACTCAACCCATGCATATAGGGTAATTATGCCAAGCGCCTAGGACGGGACGGGCCAAGATCCGTGAAGGAGATGCATGTAGTATTGCCAGTGCCAAGACCTGGACGGGTGGTTGGCTCATACCCTGCCTATAAAAGGCGTGATTTTAGTCATGGTATCCCCTGGTATCAGGCGAGGTGTTAAATTTCTATCCACAGCTCGCATTTGATACTGGTGGAGTAGGTTTCTCCTATTTTAGACTAGAAGTACTGACAAATATGGTTGCTTGCACATGTCAACTCCCCATGAGCCATCACTTCATTGTGATATTTAGTACCTATATTAGAAGTTATTCGGCCACAGCCCATGGACACTTGGTTGGAAACGCTCAATGTTTACGAGAAGATGGCGAAAAAAGTAAGATTCACGGCTGGTCACTGGACGCCAAGAGGTGGGTTTCTGGCGGGGAACTTTGTTCATTGCTCCCTCCCAAATTCCATGAGAAGAGACTCAAATGAGACGAAAAAAACTGTTCCAGCCTAAAGGAGCTTACAAGCAAGGACTTGAAGTGTGTTAGTTGTTAATTGACTCAGCCAGCTGTGGTCGTCTGCCCCATGCAACAGCATATACAGTTGAGCAATCGCCCGAATCTACGGCAACCTGCACCGCTTGGATAAACTCATAGGAACTGACTCGGACGCCGTCTTGGAATTCGCAGCTGTGTTCCCACCATGGAGAAGGAGCCCGCGCATGTGATATCGAGGCTTGGATGAATTGACGATCGCTCCCGTAGAAGATGCAGGGGTCGTCTCTCAACTTTTTGACATCCCAATCTCTGCTCTCAGCTTCGACCTGTACGTGTACGTAGTGTCTTGGTTTGACCCGGTATTCGATGAGGGATAATGAAGGCACGCGGATTCATAAAGCTGACGGTGCAGAGGTTGTGGGGTTGGAGGCAGAATAGATCCTGGCTCGCGGTGGCAAAGTAACGGATGGCTGATCCGGAGTCGTGGGCGTCATCGTCCGTGAAGCAGCCTGTCGCTGTCTGGTTCGGTTTGGCTTCCCAGTTGAACTCCAACTCCTGCGGTCGGGCTCGCTTCACCACTAGCCACGATTCTTTGCAGGCCATCCACATGCCGCCGTCGATGAGATACGTCGAGGGGTTATCGCGCATCCAGGATCCAGGATGGGGCGAGACCATTGACGACTTTAAGTTCTCCAGCGGCGTAGGTGCTCAGCGGCGCGCAGATGGGCGCAGCCAGGTGATACTCGGAAGACGAGCTGGCGGAAAAGGCGACATCGTGTTTGTTGTTGACGCCATCGTCCTTGAGCATATTATCTATTCGGAAGAAGTGGGCTCCCAGGCGGTCAGGTGTTCTCATGGCCATGTTCCAGATCATGTTTCTCAGCTCTCAGGGGAGGTCAGGAAATTGGTGAAATGTCTCCGGCATTTTGGGCAGCACGTAAGAACTGGAGAAAGTGGTGAAGAGGGTGAGAGAGGGTGATAGGGCCTGTTGTGAGGGCACTGACCTGGGTGTTGAACGCGATTGATTTGTCGATGTACAAGTATTGCATAGTTGAAGTTGGCCTGGGGCTTACGATAACGCGACGCGACTCGCATGGGCCACTCTTTAGCACTTTTCCAGGTGGCCTTTTGTCGTCATCCCCAACCCCTAATCCTTTCCTTTTCAGTGAAGTTTCGAGTCGTCCTCACGAACTTAACCCGTTCCCTGCCTTCCCCCTTGTTTTCCTTCCCCCCCCCCATGCTCCTCACTGCCGCCCACATTGGCACTTTCTGCATGTCGATACTTTTTCTCTCTCTCCTGCCTTTTCAAAACCCCGAGTCACTTGGCTTTGTTATCAGTATCTGTCATTTCTGTCCCACCGAGCAACATCTTCACTAGACATTCGTTTAATATCACCCTTGCAATTTTCAGGTTAATTAGACAAAATTTTTTAAGTTCTATTCGCTATCATTGGTATCGTCAAACCCCCTCGCTCTTTGTATTATCAACATCATCGCTTCAGTGCCCACGGTTGGTGGCAACACATTGTCAGACACCTCTATCTTCAATCATATTCCAGCATGCGATTAGTACACATATCTGAACCCAGTCGCCCGTCTGTCAACATCAGTAGCCTCCACGACACCAACATCGGCACTGCTCGCCTCTTCTGCCTCGGCCTGCTCGAGCTGCTTGTTGATCCGCTGGTGCAAAAACCGCAGGAACAGCGCGAGGCAGCCGACCAGCAGGCAGACCACCGTGTTGGTGCTTCCTCCCGGGACGTACTGCGGCGCGGCGCTGGACGGGTACATGTACGAGCCGTAGATGCTGGCCGTGTTGCCGATCATGTTGGCGATGGCCAGAGAGGCAGAGCGCTTGACGAGAGGGCGGGGGAACGAGTTGGCAATCCAGGCAACAATAATCTGGTCTGGTGACGAAGTCAGAGTCAGAGTCAGAGTCGGCAAAATAGTTTAGTGAACAAAAAGAAGGGAAAGGGAAAAAAGAGAAGAGGAAGAAAAAAACACTTACAGGCCGACACTGCACCCATGGGCATCAGGAACATGGCAAAGAAGCGGGCTCCCATTGCCGTGGTGGCCGTAGCGATGGCGTTACCCACGGCGGCCACCACCATGAGGACGAAGATGTGGATGGCCCGGTCTTCGGTCCTAGCCGAGGTCCAAGTCACGCAGACGGAGATCAGAAAGGTCGCAAACCACACGGGCACCGTCAGCCACAGCGACTCGATCTTGCCGTAGCCCAGCGTGGCCACGATGCTGGGGAAGAAGTACTGGAACGTCTGCGACAGCAAGCTCAGGTGCTGCAGCAGGACAAACAGCCACAGCCGGTAGTCGGTGACTGCCAGCTTGACACCGTCCCACACAGACCGGGCCCTCTGCTCATCGCTCTCGTTGATGTCGGCCAGCAGTCTCCATGCCGCGAACTGGCGCTCCTCCTCGCTGAGCCAGCGCGTAGTGGCGGGGTAATCAGGCAGCACAAAGGCGGCGACAAAGGCCACGGCAACGGTGATGACTCCTTCCTGTGTTTGTGTACTCCAAAGTCAGCACATGCACATTGATTTCTGACATAATTATCAAAGATAAATATTTGGGTATGTCACATACGATGATAAAGAGCCACCTCCACCCGGCAATGCCCTGAGCACCGTTCATGTTGCCAAGCACAGCAGCGCCAATGATTCCGCCAAACATGTTGGCCAGAGCGTTGCCAGAGTAAAAGTAGGACATGCGGCGGGTGAGCTCGGCGCGCGTGTACCACGAGCTCATGAGGAAGACGGCGCCCGGGAAGAAGGGTGCCTCGACAAAGCCGAGGAAGAAGCGTACCGCGACCAGCTGGCCCAGGTTGCGGGTGGCGGCGTTGCAAGCCGACACGGCGCCCCAGAGCATCATGGCGCCCGACAGGTAGATAGAAGGCCGCAGGCGGGTGATGAGCATGTTGGACGGCAGCTGCATGAGCAGATAGCCGACGAAAAAGATGGACGTGGCCAGGTTGAAGTCGGTGCTCCCCATGCCTAGATCAGCCTCGAGCGTTCCCTGCCGCGCCTGGGCCAGGTTGGACCGGTCGAGAAAGTTGAGCAGGTACATGAGGATGAGGAAGGGCAACATGCGCAAGTCCATTTTGCGCAGGAGCTTCTTGTTCATGGCGTCGACCCATTCCTGGTTTTGGCCCTCAAAGTTCTGCACATGCTCGTTCTGGGTCTCTGCTCCTCCCTTGACGGCGACGTCCATGTCCATATCTGAAGACGGCTTTTCCTCCTTCTGGCCGAGCATGTCAACAACGGCGGCCGTTTCACCACTGCTTCGCTTGATGTCGCTCATTTTGGGATCAAGGTGATAAACAGCCCCACGAAGGACCGAAGCCGGAGGGTTTTTGTGTCTGGCAAGGTCACCAATATGTCAAGGTAACGTTGTGACGTCCACAAAGTGTCGTGAAACTTGAAGCTACTCGGGTGTCATCGTGTCAGATTTTGATGGGCATGACCAAAACAAGCCAAGATCGGCTCGCCAGAAGGGGAAAGCTGAGCCTTTATGCTTTTTTTTTTCTTCCTTCATTCTGTTTCTTTCAGGTTTGTACTCCTATCATGCTTTTCTTGCTGTGGCACTGGTGACATGGAAAATGACAGGGGACTTTGATCCATCAATTTGCTGTAGGCAAAACGCTGACCCCTTTTCCCCGCCGCTCCCCCATTCACCCTTCTAGAACACCTCGTACGACTGCCCGCTAGCACCCCGGGATTTCCCAGATATGTCACATCAGGACGGATCGGCCAGCGGCGGCTCTAACCCAGAAGGAAGTCCCGAAGGGAAACAAAATGTTTTGGCTGGCTAATTAACCTCAAAACAACGAGGATCGCCCGACTTGCTGTGGGGTCGTGTCACATATCGCCACCGTCACCTTGGTTTCTCTCTTTTTTCATTTGGGGGGGGGGGGGGGGGGGGGGGGGGGGGGGGGGGGGGGGGGGGGGGGGGGGGGGGGGGGGGGGGGGGGGGGGGGGGGGGGGGGGGGGGGGGGGGGGGGGGGGGGGGGGGGGGGGGGGGGGGG